>CM038222.1:78268039-78473525 GCA_021442155.1 Cymbidium sinense | reverse complement strand
GTGTGAGCATGCCTTGAAGACATCAAGCATTACCTAATGACATTAGTTCTAGCCCTATTTAGGGTAAAGCTCATACTTTACACTTGCTATAGATGACTCCCTTGGTGCTTTATTGGCCCAAGCCAACAGAAGGGAAGAAAAATGCACTCTACTACCATCATCATAATCCCTGAGGCTAATCATCCACCATTGAGAAGCATTTAGCTTTAATCTTTGCATCCCAAAACTACTACATGCTTCCTCATAAAGGTAAACTTAATCTCTAGGATCAATCCACTAGTATCTCATGACATGATTGAAGCCCTCCTATGTATCTCATTACCTTTACCTCACCATGTGGTGAAAGGACAAGTACTAGCAGATTTCTTAGCAGCACCACTTCTTGTTGACTCTCCGCTTAGTGATGGTCTCCCCGATGAATAAATCATGAACTTAGGGGATACTAGCATTCATTACTAGGAGATGTAATTTGATGGTGCAGCTTCCTCTCAAAGAGGAGATGAACCACAATTTACATTTCTAGGATAGGCAAGGGTAGGAATAGTTCTCTTAACTCTGGACTGTGATGTGATGAGATTCTCATATTATCTATCCAATCCTTGCACCAATGAAGCTTATGAGGCTCGATTTGTCTAAAGTTAGTCATTACTCTAAGCATCACATCAACATCTTCAAGGATTCTCGACTTATTATCAACCAAATCTGGGTCCTATAAGGTTATAAAGCCCAAGCTCCATCACCACCAGTACACCATGAGTTGTTGGCCAAAATCTAGAGGTTCCAATTTATAAGATTCCTCGAGGAGAGAACATCATAGCGTATGCTTTAACCAAGCTTGCCAAGGAGTTGGCATGTCCGGAGGATGAGGCCATATCAATAAAGGTCCAAAATAGATACATTTTATCCCTTATTGATATTAAACTCATCAGAAAGTACTCTTTTGAACTAAAGGTTGCCATTACCGAGAAGGATGAGGAGTTAGATTGGAGGCAACCATTCATGGATTACCTAAATAAATGAAAACTACCTAAAGAGAAGTCCTAAGCCCATCAGATGAAGTAGAGAGCACTTTCCTATGCTCTTGTGGATGGTGCCTTTATGCAGTCTTTTGATCATATGTGGTTATGTTTTAGACTAACAGCCGTAAGATCATGTGACACACTCAAGATTATGTGGAGCCAACCAATCAGTCAAGATGATAGCCAAGATCAAGAGACAAGGATACTACTAGCCATCGATGATCAAAGATTGTATGTATATGGCTGGCCACCAATGTCAAACATAATGTGGTCCCACTAACCACCCAATATTCTACATCTACATTGACCTCATGCCATTCAAGTGTTGGGGTGCATAGTAGGTCGATTGATTCCTCCTTCTTCCAAGGGTCATCGTTCATCTTAGCTACTAACTACTTTTCCAAATGGATGAAGGTGATTCTACTCAGAGGTCACCAACATGTGCTCAATTTTTAAGATCCATAATGTATATAGGTTTGAGTGTCTCTGAATTATTTTTTGATAATGGTATTGCATTCAAGAGCATCAAAATCAATAACTTTGCGGACACAACATAGATTGGAGATATTCTACCATCAACTACCCTAGGGAAAATGGCTTAGTAGAAGCCTTCAATAAAACTCTCATCCAAATATGAAATAAGACACTCGACAATAACAAGTGACAATGGCATGAGTAGTTAGTTAAAGCCTTGTGGGTACTCCTTTCTCCTTAGTGTATGGGTCTGTAGCCGTTCTACCATTAGAAGTCCAACTCCCATCACTAAGGATAGCTGTGGGTAGCAAGATCACAAAAGACCAGAATGCCAAGTTGCAATTAGAAGAGCTTGAAGGTTTGGAGGAGAGATGCCTACGGGCATGCCAAAACCTCGAGTTATACAAAGCTAAAATTATTCAAGCTAACAACAAGTTGGTACATCCTAGAGCTTTTCAAGTAGGAGAGCTTATTTTAGTTCTAAGGAGACTGATTATTGCCCGTCATAAGATGAGAGGCAAGTTTGAACCCACTTGGGAAGGACCTTTTGCCATAGAGAAGGCTTACCAAGCAAGATCTTATCAGCTTATTAATCATAAGAGAGAGTGCCCAATGCTTCCAATCAATGGGCTCTACTTAAAGAAATATTATAAATCATGTTTGAAAATAATTATCATCAATGAAAATTCCATTTTGAATTCAATCTCTTCCATGTTGAAAGTATTCTTGTTTTGAAGCTACATGATATGTTTAGGGTAGGTAAGGATCGAGCATCCTATCCTTCATTGACATAGCATAAACACTACACAAAAATAAATAAAATAAACACATATATATTGCCTTGGGCTACTCAAAGTTGAGATAACACCCTACTAACTCATGCTGCTAGGTCGGTGACGTCTTTACCCTGCTAGTGTGTCACCCCAGTGGTCTTCTTGCTTTGGAGGATGTAAGTCTACTATGCTTTCTTTTTTTACATAGCCACTACACATCGATGAGTGCCTTGTTAGTTTGGCAGGACTTATTGTGTGGTCGGTAAGCTACCTTATGTTGGCTTCATTTAACAGGATGTGAGTCTGCTATGCTTTTTCTTCTTGGGTTAACCTTCATGCACTAACTGATCAAGTATATTTGAGGTTTACATAAGTAGCTCCTTCCCTCGACACTTCAAGTCTAGGTCTAGTCCTTCCTCGGGCTCCCCTTTGTACTCTAGGTTAGATAACATATGTCCGATGACTATCCCAATGATCAATTCTCTTGGAAAGTTGTAAGCCTACATGCTTTCTTTTCAGGTTGATCATTGCACAGCACCTTAGGTTTGTTGGTTCTCACTATCTTGATGGATACACCACTCATCTTGCAGATACACCTTAGGTTGGTTAGTTCTGCACCTTAGGATACACCACTCATGGTTGTAAGTATGCTATGCTTTCTTCTTGAGTTGGCCATACACCTATAGGCTTTCTTTTAGGCTTAGGATAATGCCCTAGAAGCACCTCCCTATGGGCATATATTTGGATCACATCATTTTAACCCCATTTAGACATTACCAGGTTACTCGGATTGGGCTTCCCTTTCCTAGTAACCACCCATATGGTTTCATCTATGGATGTGTAGATTCTCCTTGGATAAATGAGATAGGTCAAGGTTGACATAGCCCTTCTCGGTGTGGTCCCACCAGGTCCACACAAACATATAAACAAAATATATATTCACTTGTGGATTAGGAGGACACTCCTAATGGTATGATTTCCTAAGAAGATATCCTAACTTTTGGGTAGTGTCAGCAAAACTCACTATAGGAATCACTTGACTACTCTAGAGTTGATATAAGTCTAGTGGAATTCACTTTAGTAGTCTCCCATGTTGGGTTGATTTGTTGTAGCAAGGTCACCCTGGTTGTTCTTTAGAAGATGTAAGTCTACATCTTCTTCCGCATATGCACAAGAAACCCCTTAGGTTGGCTAGCTCTACCCTACGACCAGTAGATTATCTCTTTGGATTTGTAAATCTAAGATAGGATAAGTCTGATATAGCCCCTTCTCAGTGGGTCCATCGCACACCGACATGGTCCATAAATTAAATCTTTCAAATTTGAGCTCACATCCCCAGTGGATATGCCCTCAATTCAAAATCAAACTAAACCAAACAAACCATATCAAATCACATGAAATTAAGATAAAATTAATCTTGACTACTTTTGAGTTGACATAAGTCCCCAGCAGCATTCACTCAGTCTAGGTCGTTTGATTTATTTTTGCAACCAACAAGTCACCCTGATTGTTCCTCTCTTTGGAAGATGTAATTTTTCTTTCTTGTACAACCATTGCACACCAAAAGGCATCCCCTTAGGTTGGCTAGTTCTACCCCAGTAGTAGACTATTTTTTGGATTTGTAAACTGAGGTAGGTCAGGCTAACATAGCCTTTCTCTGGGTCCATCGCACACTGACAAGGTCCATACATTAACTCATATTAAATTAAACCAATTCTAATTTTTCCAAGTGGAGTTAAATCACACCAATCCCCCTGATGGAGCCCTAAATCATATATAAACAAGTTAAGCAGACAAATCAAATTCAAAACCAACCTCCCCAATGGATCCAAATTAAAACAACTCCTCCCATAGATTCTAAATCAAAGAAATCCAACCAAACTCTTATCCCCGGCAGACACATCCCCAAAAAAATCTATGAAATCAAACTCAAATCCTTATCCCTATGGATTGCTTCCTAGTGGAAGGTTCATATACATCCTAATGGACTTGAGCCCATATATCTAGCGATATGCCTCCATCGTTAAAAAAAAAAAAATTAAAGTCAATTGATCTTAATCCCGGTGGATTATAGATTCTTATCCCAAGAGATCTTCTTTCCATAAATCATATAATCAAATCAAATTCATACCTTATTCCTAGTAGATTTTCTTCTTCTATGCCCTCGACATAGACCCCTCACATGTCATGTCCAATGCATGTGTGATCCCCTAGCTGATCTCCCTCCATGTCTTTGACATGGAATTCTCATCAAATCTTATTTCTTCTCTTATGCACACCTTTAATACTTCAACCAAAAGCCTAACAATGTATTCATTCAAATTACATCATCTTAACATTGTAATCAACATTTTATGATTTGTGATGGTGCAAGCTCAAACTAACTATACAATATCATGCTAAACATATTATAGTGTGAATTATATTATATTATAATATATGATGTTATATTATAATTTGCTATAATATAATATATTGTCTAACATTACACCTCATTAGAATCACTTAAAAGGAACAAATAATAAAATTTTCTCAAAATATGAATAATGTTCAGTTTAGATGTAAAATTATTATTTTTCTATTAGAAATGGTACAAAATAGTATAGTTTTTGTGTTTCTTCTTGGTGTGTGCCATGAATTTGGCCAAATTCTTCCATCTCAACCTTCAAATTAACATTTTTGTGAGATTTCACCCTATGTATTATAATAACATTAAAACATACTAAATTGTACAATAACATTTAGTAACACACCACCACAATCATATATATGTGAAGTTATATTGTTATGTACATTATATTTTAATATGCTTTCATATAATTTATTATCTTACATTACATCTTAAAATGAATCACATTAAGCAAAAAAATTTATAAAATTTGGTTGAAAAATGAACATTTATTTTGATGCAAAATTCCATTCTTTTGATTAAATGACACACCATAGCACACCCCAATGATGTTCCCTAAAGCTTACCTTAAATTTGGCCAAATCCCATCATCATAAATCAATATTTTTTATTATACCAATACAAACTCTACTACATCATACTATAACAAACTAAAATATGTTAAACAATAAGTAGTAATACACAATAGTATGCTATAATGCATGATGCTACACTATGTTATGGCATCTTATATTATAATACACTATAACATATCATATTATATTATATTGCATATCACATCATAAGGGATTACTTAAGATAAAAAATCATAAAATTAGTCTAAATAATAAAAAACTATTTATTTTAGTCATATCACTTACATATTTTAAATTGAAATAATATATTATGATGCCATGCTCTACCTATTATGAATTTGGCCAAATTCCACCATTTTAAAGTCTAAATCAACATTTTTATAAATAATGCTAGTGTAGGCTCGACATGATTATAAAATACTAAAAGAATTTAAAATGCATAGAATAATATATTATGATATATGATGTATACTATACTACAACATATAATATTTATTTTGAACATAAAATCTTACTTTTTAGACTACAAGTGGCATAGCACACCTTTGGTACTACAACCTAATTCCCACTTCAAATTTAACAAATTTCATCATCTAATTTATTAAATCAATATTTTTATGATTTATATTAATATAGACTATATGGCACAATACCATAATATACTAAACATTTCAAAACATCTTATAACATAAAAAAGCACATCACTAGATGCTCAAATATATGATGCTACATTATACTATAACATATGGTATTATAATATGTTTTAGGGTTAGGGTTTTGGGTATTCAAATTTCTAATAGTCAAGGAAAGTCTCTTGAAGACATTTTCTTTAGCTACCATAACTATGTTAGGATTAGGTCATTCTTTAGCTCTACTCCTAATGACATATTTATTCAAGGTTTCGGGTTAGTTTAGGGTTCAAGTTTTAGGGTTAGTTTAGGGTTTAGGGTTTAGGGTTTATGGTTTAGGGTTTAGGGTTTATGTTGTAGGTTTTAGGGTTTAGGGTTTATGGTTTAGGGTTTTAGGGTTTATGGTTTAGGGTTTAGGTTTAGGTTTAGGGTTTAGGGTTTAGGGTTTAGGGTTTAGGGTTTAGGTTTATTTGGTTTAAGTTTAGGGTTTAGGTTTTAAGTTTTTTTAGTTTAGTTTAAGTTTTTTTTAATAAAGAATAAATTCATATTTAACATTTCTTCTTTTTGATTTCATCAACCAAGTAGCACCCCATGTTCTCTAAAACATAAGCAATATCATAAAAAAAATGAGACCCATAGAGCAAATCAAAAAGATAAGGAAAACCATCTCGACTGTAAATATACTGTTCTATAAGCAACAGATCAGATCAGCCGTTCTTTAGTTTCTCTAGTTCTATCATAACCACCACTGCCACTCGAGTAGCAGGATCTGCCATCATGTCCCCAATCTCTCCCTTTGCCACCACCATGGATGTAACCTCTACTCTCCCTCCAACCACTTCTTGACCACCACCTCCATATCCACCAGCACCTCCATCCCCACCAACATTGATAACCCTCTGCCTCCCACGAGATCTGGGCCTAGTTGAGATGGTTTTCTGCTCAAGGTTATGCCCATTCTTAGGGTTTAGGGTTTAGGGTTTATATTTTAGGGTTTAAGGTTTAGGGTTGTAGGTTTTAGGGTTTAGGGTTTAGGGTTTTAGGGTTTAGGGTTTAATGTTTAGGGTTTAGGGTTTAGGGTTTAGGGTTTAGGTTTGGGTTTAGGATTTAGGGTTTAGGGTTGTAATTTTAGGGTTTGGGGTTTAGGGTTACTTTTAGGGTTTAGGGTTTAGGGTTTAGGGCTTTTTTTAAAATTAATTAAATCGGTAGGTCTAGGTTTATTTAGTTTATTTTTTATTTATTTGAGTTTATTTTATTTTTTATTTTTATTTAGGTTTTTTATTTTTATTTAGTTTAGTTTGTTTATTTTAGTTTATTTATTTTAGTTTAGTCTTTTTATTTAAGTTTACTTTTCTAAGTTTAGGTTTATTTTTTAGTTGAGTTTTATTTTTACTTTTTTTTAGGTTTTGGTTTTATTTTTTATTTTTACGTTTAGGTTTAGGTTTTATTTTATTTTTTTTTAGGTTTAAGTTTTAGGTTTTTATTTTAGGTTTCTTTTTAGTTTTTTTATTTTTTTGTTTAGGTTTAGGTTTTAGTTTATTTTATTCTATTTAGTTTAGGTTTAGTTTATTTTTTTATTTAGGTTTTTATTTATTTTAATTTAGGTTTAGGTTTATTTTATTTTGTTTATTTTATTTTATTTTAGGTTTAGGTTTTTTTTGTTTTAGGGTTTAGGTTTTATTTTTTTTATTTTAGGTTTATTTTTTTAGGTTTAGGTTTTATTTAGTTTTATTTTATTTTATTTTAGGTTTATATTATTTTTATTTTAGGTTTAGTTTTTATTTAATTTAGGTTTTTATTTTTTTAGTTTAGTTTAGGTTTTTATTTATTTTATTTTAGTTTAGTTTTTATTTTTTATTTTAATTTTTTTTTAGGTTTAGGTTTTGGTTTTAGTTTTTGTTTTTAATTTATTTTATTATTATATTTTTCTTTAAGTTTCTTTATTTATTTTATTTTTCAATTTTATTTAGTTTAGGTTTAGGTATTTAGCTTTTAAAGGTTTAGGGTTTAGGGTTAGTTTAGGGTTTAGGGTTTATGTTAGGGTTTGGGGTTTAGGTTTAGGGTTTAGGTTTAGGTTTTAGGTTTAGGGTTTGCATTTTAGTTTAAGGTTTAAGGTCTTTTTTTAACAAAATAAATTCAGATTCAACATTTCATCTTTTCAATTTCATCTACCAAGTAGCACACCAAGTTTTCTAAGACACAAGCGATGACATAGTTCAAAAATGAGCACCCATATAGAAAATCAAAATTTCTAAATAAGTAGACCATCTCTACTATAAAGACACAGATTCATAAGCAGTAGATTGGATTGACCGTTCTTCAATTTCTCCAATTTCTATCAAAACCCACCTCTAGTAGTGGGATTTGCCATCATATCCTCGATCTCTTCCTCTACGCCACCATGCCATGCTTGTAACCTCATTCCTCGCTTACCACCTTCACATCACCAACCTTCTATCCACCAGCACTAGATCCCCACCCATAATGTAGCCACCTCGTCTTCACCACTAGATATAGGAGCCTAGTTGCGATGATGTTCCTGCCGTCAAGGTTCTACATATTCTTAGTGTTTAGGGTTAGTTTAGGTTTAGATTAGGGTTTTTAGGGTTTAAGGTTTATGGTTTTAGGTTTAGGTTTAGGGTTTTAGGTTTTTAGGGTTTAGCTTTTGGGGTTTAGGGTTTAGGGTTTTAGGGTTTAGGGTTTGGGTTTAGTTGTTTTTTTTAAATTAAGTAAACTTGTAGGTTTAGGTTTATTTAGTTTAATTTTTTATTTATTTGAGTTTATTTTATTTTTTTATTTATATTTAGTTTAGTTTATTTATTATAGGTTTATTTATTTAGTTTAGGTTTTTTTATTTTTTTTAGTTTATTTTTTTTAGGTTTAGGTTTAGGTTTATGTTTATCTTTTAGTTAATTTATTTTTATTTTATTTTTAGGTTTAGGTTTTATTTTTATATTTTTTAGGTTTAGGTTTAGGTTTTATTTTATTATTTTAGATTTAGGTTTTAGGTTTATTTTAGGTTTATTTTTTTTTAGTTTAGGTTTAAGTTTAGTTTATTTTAGTTTAGGTTTAGGTTTTATTTATTTTAGTTTAGGTTTAGGTTTATTTTATTTTAATTTAGGTTTAGGTTTTTTTTTTTTGTTTTAGGGTTTAGGTTTTATTTTTTAATTTATTTATAGGTCTATTTATAGGTTTATTTTAGGTTTAGGTTTTTATTTAGTTTATTTTATTTTATTTTTGGTTTATTTTATTTTATTTAGGTTTAGTTTTATTTTATTTTATTATTTTTTATTTTAGTTTAGGTTTTATTTATTTATTTTATTTTATTTTCTTAGGGTTTAGGTTTAGGTTTAAGTTTGGCTTAGGTTTATGTTTTAGTTTAGTTTTTATATTATTTATTTTTTTATTTATTTTGGTTTATGTTTTTTTATTTATTTTATTTTTAGGTTTATTTAGTTTAGGTTTAGGTTTTAGTTGAGGTTTAGGGTTTAGGTTTAGAGTTTAGGGTTTAGGGTTTAGTTTAGGTTTAGGGTTTAGGGTTTAGGGTTTAGGGTTTAGGGTTTAAGGTTTTAAGGTTTAGGGTTTAGGGTTTTAGGGTTTATGATTTAGGGTTTTTAGGGTTTAGAGTTTAGGGTTTAGGCCTTAGGTTTTAAGTCTAGGGTTCAGGTTTAGTTTAGGGTTTAAGGGGTTTTACAAGAACAAATTAAGATTCAACATTTCTTCTTTTGATTTCATCAACCAAGTTACACCAACTTTTTTAAGACATGGCGATGACATAAATAAAAATGAGCATAGAGCAAATAAAAAACCCTAGATAATTAGAGCTGTCTCTACTATAAAGATATAGTTCAATAAGCAGCAGATCGTTATCTTCTCAGTTCGATCAAACCACCTCGCCTCTTGAGTAGCGGATCCACCATCATATCCCGATTTCTCCATGCCACCACCAGATGGTTGTAACCTCCATTGCTCTACCCTCCATAACCACCATACCACCACCTCCATATCCAAGCACCTCTAGATCCCCATGCGTGATAACACCTTCACCTCCTCATCTAGGCCGATCTGATGGTGATGTTCCATTGTCAAGGTTCGCCCATTCTTAGGTTTAAGTTTAGGTTTAAATTTATTAGAATTTAGGGTTTAGGTTCATTTCTTAATTTATTTAGTTACTTTATGTTTAGGTTTAGGGTTTAGGGTTTAGGGTTAGAGATTAGGGTTTAGGGTTTAGGTGTATGATTTGGTTTAGAGTTTAGGTTTTAGGGTTTAGGGTTTGGGATTAGGGTTTAGGGTTTAGGGTTTTAGGATTTTGGTTTTTTTAGGGTTTAGGGTTTAGGATTAGGTTTAGGGTTTAGTTTAGTATTTAGTGTTTAGGGTTTGGGAATTAGGGTTTTAGGTTTAGATTTTGTAGGGTTTAGGGTTTAGGGTTTAGTGTTTAGAGTTTTGGTTTTGTTAAATTAAATAAAAGTTTATCTTTGTTTAGTTTATTTAGTTTATTTTCTTTATTTAGTTTATTTTTTTTATTTTATTTTATTTAAGTTTATTTTTTATTTTATATAGTTTATTTTATTTTTTTATTTAATTTTATTTATTTATTTTAGGTTTATTTATTTTAGTTTAGGTTTTTTTATTTTATTTTATTTTTTAGGTTTAATTAACTTTTTTTTAGTTGAGTTTTATTTTATTTTATTTTTTTTTAGGTTTTATTTTTTTATTTTTTAGGTTTAGGTTTAGGTTTTCTTTTTATTTTTTAGGTTGAGGTTTTAGAATTTTATTTAGGTTTTATTTTTTTAGTCTAGGTTTAGGTTTATTTTAGTTTATATAGTTTAGTTTTAGGTTTAGGTTTAGTTTATTTTAGGTTAGTTTAGGTTTTATTTATTTTAGTTTAGGTTTTAGTTTATTTTATTTTGTTATTTTATTTTTTTATTTAGGTTTAGGTTTTATTAATTTTAGGTTTATTTTTTAAGTTTATTTTTTCTTTAATTTTTATTTTAGGTTTATTTTATTTTATTTTATGTTTAGTTTTTTATTTTATTAGGTTTTTTTATTCTTAGGTTTATTTTATTTTTAAGTTTAGTTTAGGTTTTCTTTATTATTTTAATTTTAATTTTATTTTACTTTATTTTTTGTTTAAGTTTAGTTTTAATGTAAGGTTATTATTTTATTTTATTATTTTATTTTATTTAATTTGGGTTATTTATTTATTTATTTTAGGTTTTATTTAGTTTAGGTTTAGTTTTAGATTTTTATAGTTTAATTAGGTTTAGGATTTTAGGGTTTAGGGTTTTAGGATTTAGGGTTAAGGTTTAGTGTTTTGGGTTTTAGGATTAGTGTTTAGGCTTTAGGGTTTAGGGTTTTTAGGGTTTAGGGTTTAGGGTTACCTTAGGGTTTAGGGTTAGTTTAGGATTTAGGGTTTAGAGTTTAGGGTTTAGGCTTTAAGGTTTAGGGTTTAAGGTTTATGGTTTTAAGTTTTAGGGTTTAGGAGTTTAGGGTTAGTTTAGGTTTAGGTTAGGTTTAGGGTTAGTTTAGGTTAGTTTAGGGTTTGGGGTTTAGATTAGGAGTGTTTAGGTAGGTTAGGTTTTAAAGTAAGCAACCAGTAGGTTTAGATTTTTGTCTATTTAATTTATTTTTTATTTATTTTATTATTTTTTATTTAGGTTTATTTTTTTTATTTAATTTATTTTAGTTTAGGTTTTTTATTTTAGATTATTTTTTAGGTTTATTTTTTAGTTGATTTTTTTTTTAATTTTATTTTTTAGGTTTATGTTTTTTGGCTTTTAGGGTTTAGGGTTTAGGGTTTAGTATTTTGGGTTTAGAGTTTAAGGTTTTAGGGTTTAGGGTTTTAGGGTTTAGGGTTTATGGTTAGGATTTAGGGTTCAGGGTTTAGGGTTTAGTGTTAGTTTAAATTTAGTTTAGGTTTTGGGTTTTGGGTTTAGGGTTTAGGGTTTTGGTTTGGGGGTTAGGTTTTTGGGTTTAAGGTTTAGGGATTAGGGTTATAGGTTTAGTATTTAGGGTTGGTTTTATGGTTTAGGGTGTAGGGTTAGGGATTTTTTTTAAGGGTTTAGGTTTAGTCTAGTTTAATGTTTAGACTTTAGGTTTAGGTTTAATATTTGGGTTATAGGTTTAGGATTTAGGGTTTGGGTTTAGGGTTAGGGTTTTATTTTTTTTTTATTTTTTGGGTTTTAGGTTTAGGGTTTGGATTTTTGTAGGGTTTGGGGTTTTGGTTTTTTTAGAGAAAATAAATTTGATTCAACATTTCTTCTTTTTTGACACCAAGTTTTCTAAGACATGATGAAATAGATAAAAAATGAGTTCGCATAGAGAAAATCAAAAACCCTAGATAACTAGAACCATCTCTACTGTAAAGACACAGTTCCATAAGTAGCAGATCAGATCGGTCATTCTTCAGTTTCTCCCATTCCCATCAGAACCACCTCAACCTCTCGAGTAGCGGGATCCACCATCATGTCCCTGAGCTCTCCTCCGTCACCACCACGGGTATAACCTGCATCGCTCCTCCAGCCTCCATAACCACCATTGCTCTGACCACCACCTCCATATCCATCGCCTTAAATCCCCACCACCTGATAAACGCCTCCTTTTCTCCCATCTGAGCAGGTTGGATGATGTTTGATTCACGATGTTCATGCCATCAAGGTTCACCCATTCTTTAGGTTTAGGTTTATAGGTTTTAGGTTTAGGTTTATTTTTTATACATTTAGTTACTTTAGGTTTAGGTTTAGGGTTTCACGATTAGGGTTTAGGTTTTAGGGTTAGGTTTTAGGGTTTAGGTTTTGGACATTAAGGTTTAGGGTTTAGGGTTTAGGGTTTTAGGGTTTAGGGTTTTAGGGTTTAGTGTTTAGGGTTAGGGTTTATGGTTTAGTGTTAGGGTTTATGGTTTAGGGTTTAGGGTTTAGGGTTGTAGGTTTAGTGTTGTAGGATTAGGGTTTAGGGTTTAGGGTTTAGGGGTTTAGGGTTTATGGTTTAGTGTTTAGGGTTTAGGGTTTAGGATTTAGGGTTTATTTTAAAAAAAAATTAAGTAATCAATTGGTTTAAGTTTTTAGTTTTATTATTTTAATAATTATTTTTTATTTAGTTTATTTTTATTTTATTTAGTTTAGTTTTATTATTTTAGGTTTATTTATTTGAGTTTAGATTTTTTTTTTTATTTTAGTTTTTTAGGTAGGTTTAGGTTTGGGTTTATTTTTTAGTTTAGTTTTATTTTATTTTATTTTTTAGGTTTAGGTTTTATTTTTTTATTTTAGGTTTAGGTGTAAGTTTTTTTATTTTATTTTTAGTTTATATTATTTTGGTTTTAATTTTTTATTTTTTTTAGTTTAGGTTTTAGTTTAAGTTGAAATTTTAGGTTTTATGGTTTAGGGTTGAGTTTAGTGTGTAGGGTTTAGGGTTTAGGGTTTGGGATTTAGGGTTTAGGGTTTAGGGTTGTAGATTTTAGGGTTAGTGTTTAGGGTTTAGGGTTTAGGGTTTTAGCATTTAGGATTTAGGGTTTAGGGTTTAGGGTTTGGGTTTGGGTTTAGCATTTAGGGTTTAGAGTTTGGTTTTATTTGTTTTATTATATTTTAAATTAAGTAAATTGTAGGTTTAACTTTGTTTAGTTTATTTTTTTTATTTATTTTAGTTTATTTTATTTTTATTTTATTTTGGTTTATTTTTATTTTATTTAGTTTAGCTTATTTATTTTAGGTTTATTTATTTTAGTTTATTTTTTTAGGTTTTGGTTTAGGTTTTTTTAGGTTAGTTTATTTTATTTTATTTTTTTTAAATTTATTTTCTATTTTATTTAGGTTTAGGTTTTATTTTATTTTTTTTATGTTTAGGTTTTAGGTTTTATGTAAGGTTTATTTTTTGGTATATTTTTAGTTTAGATTTAGGTTTATTTTAGTTTATTTTCTTTTATTTAGTTTAGGTTTAGGTTTAGTTTATTTTAGGTTTATTTATTTTAGTTTAGGCTTAGGTTTATTATATTTTGTTTATTTTAAGTTTAGATTTTTTTTTTTAGTTTTGGGTTAGGATTTATTTTTATTTATTTTTTAAGTTTATTTTAATTTTTTAAGTTTAGGTTTTATTTAGCTTTATTTTATTTTATTTCGTTTAGTTTTATTTTATTTTATTTTGGTTTATTTTATTTTAGTTTAGTTTAGGTTTTATTTATTTTATTTAGTTAATTTTATATTTTACTTTTATATTTTAGGTTTAGGTTTATTTAGGTTTTAGTTTAGGTTTTATTTTATTTTATTTTATTATTTATTTAGGTTTTGGTTTATTTATTTATTTTTTAGGTTTATTTAGTTTAGGTTTAGGTTTTAGGTTTTAGGGTTTAGGTTTAGGGTTTGGGTTTAGTATTTAGGGTTGAGGTTTGGGGTTTAGGGTTTAGTTTAGGGTTTAAGTTTTGGGTTTAGGTTTAGGGTTTAGGTTTAGGTTTAGGTTTAGGTTTAAGTTTAGGTTTTAGGATTTAGGGTTTAGGTTTAGGTTTAGGGTTTAGGTTTTGGTTTAGGTTTAGGTTTAGGTTTAGGGTTTAAGGTTTAGTGTTTTTGGGTTTAGGGTTTAGGGTTTAGGGTCTTTTATAGGAAATTAGGAAATTATTACCACAAAGAAAGGTAAAAGTCCTTAGATGGGAAAATCTCTAAGCTAATGCTCAAAGAAGTCCTAAAAGAGATAAGCCTAACTAACACAATAGTTAAGGAAAGCAAAGGAAAATAAAATAATAACCCAAAAGAAATTCCATGTAGCGGCAAACTTCCTCAACTCCTTTTGAAACCAGATCCACCATCAATAGCCTCCCAACTAAAGAGATCTTAAACGTACTTTTAAAGGGATGAGCAAATAATCAAATAATTAATCAAGCATAAAAGTAAGAGCAAATAAAGGAATAAGATAAAGAAAAGGGTCAAGCTCAAATCATCTCAAGGAGCAACTATATGAAACCATCCAGACTTCAAGTGATGGGTTACAATTTCATATAGCGCTACCATCCAAAAGATGAAAGAGTGGGAAACATAAAGGCCATCATTGCTAGCATACCTCTTGTAGCATCTTATTTAAGGATGATCATCACACTAACCATAAAACTTCAAACAACAAATATAACCTCAAACACCCATCACTCAGATATTAAGTTCAATATAATAGATAAGGAGGTAAACCATCGAATAGCACCGGAGGAGGGAGCACCACCAAAATAACTCACTAGGAATAAACATTAGAATATGAGAAAAGCACTAAATAGAGACAATACAAGGCAAAGGAAACACATAGGTGGTAGGATCCACCATTAAAAGGACATGCAAAGAGCCAAAGTAATACCCAATCGATAGTAAGACTAATAGCAGAGGGTTAGGTAGCAAGGCAACCATCAAAATAGGAAAGGGGAGAGTTTAGCCTGACCCAACAAAATCCGAAAACCAGAAAAGAATGATAGAAAGGTAAATAGTGGGTTCCATAGTCTCAAGGAGAAGGAAAATTATACCAAAATACTCCTTTAACCAACCCACAACACAACCAATCAAGCAAAGGAAGACCACCCAAGAAGCCACCATAGCGCAAGGATCCAAGTCATCAAATCAAACAGAACAATCGAAAACCAATAATAGTCATCATCCAAACATTGAAAATATCTCGAGGGATAAAATAGTCAACAGCCACCAATCCCAATCCCAGGAATGAAGAATCAGTCAGAAAAATAGAGACAATAGGTAATGATAGAAAAGAAATGCCCATTAAGACCAAATATAATCCAACAAATAGAAAATACAACAAAAAACCCAACAACATCACCTAAGGCCAAAAAATAGCCCACCAATAGTCTTCAGCCTACCCGTTTAGAACAAAAACCAAAAACCAAAACCTCAGTAATACAGGGGGAGGACAAACCCATATTCAAAAGATATAACAATCCAGTTACATCCATCCTCAAACTCATCTAGAACCAAAATAAAGTAAGGTAAATAGCCGAAAAATTCTCCAAGCAACAACAAAACATCAAATAGCTCTCAAGGGCAAACCCCTCTTAGCGTTAGGAGAAATAACCATAAACATGCTAAAAAGCCATAATCAAATTATCAAACCCACCAAAAAAAAACTCACCCCAAATAGCACAGAAAAACCCAAAAGGACAAGAGTAGGTGAGAAGGGTGAAACTCATGAGAGAATGGATAACCAAAAGCACCTGAATAACCACCCTAATTAGAAATAACTAGTGAGGTCATCCATACAACAACCATTCTAGAAAACTTCAAAAATGACCACCCAAAAGAGAGCCAACCAAAGGCGGTAACAATCCAAAGTGAGCAACACCTAGAAGGGAAAAAACCCACATCCGATAACACCAACAACCAAAAAGTCCAAGACAAACAAACTAGGCAGAGATCCAACTAATAAAGAGAACCACACCAACCAGAAGATAAGCAAAACCCAACAGCCCCCACCTACTACAAACACATCCACTAGGGTGGGAGAGAAAACTAACCAGAAATTAAAAATTATAGTAGAAAGCCAAAAAAAGGAAAAATAACCTCAACCAATCCAAAAGATAGGAAGAACTCAAACTGGAGAATAAAAATAGATTTATGTGAAGAGAAAACTCAAGACCAAACCAGCAGAGGAAATAACTAGTTCTAAGAAAAAAAACCACCATAGAAAGCCAAAGCCCCAAAGGAGGAAGGAAAAGCTAAAAGCCTCTAAGGTAAGGCAATCTAGTTTTATCTAGATTCACAAGACCCTTAAAAGGAAAGGTATCTATCATTAGAAAACATTTGCAAACAAGAAGAGTTGGCACCCAAATTGGCAAGAAAATTAGCACCCTTCCTATAAATATGAGAAATTTGAAAATCTAGGTTAGCAAGAAGACTCCTAGTATGATTAAGCAAATAAAACACTTTAGCATTACCATGTGAATTAGATTTAAGTAAATCTAAAAGAAGGAGAGCATCAACTTCAAACCAAATCTTATGAAAACCTTGTTGTAAACAAATGGAAATGCCATGATGAATGCCTTTAAGTTCAACAAATAAAATAGAACAAGGCTCTAAAGGGGCAAAAAAGAAAAATAACCTTGCCACCATGATCTCTCAAAATCCCACCATACTAACCATTAGAAATTGAGCCATCAATGTTAACTTTAATGTAATGATAATTAGGTTTAATCCAATATATAATTTTTTTAGGAGAGACATTACAAGGAGGAAGGTTAATCCCAAATTTCAAAAGGAGACTTGTACCCTTTAAAATTAGAGTATTAGCAATGATTATGATTTAATTTCTAGAATATTATAGTACTTTTACATCATTTCAATCCATCAAAATATACCAAAGAATAGTAATAGCTAATACAATTTTAACATGACCCTTAGAAGTATGAGAGAATCATGCTTCAAGGAGTTGCATAATAGAAAACCATTAAAGTGGAAAGTATTAAAATATTATCATACCAGTTCCACATTCTAGCAGCAAAAGGGCCATTCATAGAAACATGATCCACACTTTCAATGTGATAGCAACAGTGAAATTTAGAGGGGAGTTGGAAACCTTTTTTTCAAAAGAGTAGCATCCATAGGGATATAATGCTTAAGAATGCGCCAAGTTAAGATCGAGAACAAAATAGGGATAATATTATTCTAGATTTTAGTAAAAACTAAGGACTCTTGATATTTAAATCTGATAAAATGCCACACATCCTTAAAAATAATATCTCTAGAAGAAGAAATTTTGAAAAGAATTTGGTCGGTTCATTAGGTGAGGGAAAATTTTAAGGATTTTGAGATGATCACATTAGGGATCTTAAGCGGAATGAGTATTAGAAGGGAATAAATAGAGCCCGACAAGGCAATCATCTTGCCAAAAAATGAAGAACCGATTGATACCCTAAGAAATTTAATTCTCAGCACTCCATTTGATACTACAAAGTCTTCTCCAAATAGGAGAATCCCTATATTTGAAAGCACTAATGAGGGGGTGTTTTCCGTGACAATATTTAGCATGTATAAACTTTGACAAGTAACTATCTTTATTTCTAAATTTCCACCACATTTTATAGGAGAAATAATTAATAGAATCCTCTAAGGTTTTGCAAAAGCCACCTTCATTATTAGTACCACAATAGTTATGCCAACTAGCCAAATGTAATCTTTTGGTAGATGTATTAGATCCCCAAAAAAATTTATTAAAAAGTCTATATATCTTTTTAATAATAGAACGGGTAGGGACAATAGTAGATAAGAGATACATTGTCATAGAGCAAATGGTACTTTGATCAGATAAGTCTAGCACCAAAGGAGAGTAAATGAAATTTCCAAGAGGAGGTTTTCTTATTTTCTAAATAACTTCATCAAATAAAGAAGATCTTTTTTGTCTCTATATAAGGAGTCCCAGATACTTGATAGAGATTTTGATGAAAGAAACCCATAATATTTCTAATAAAATTGATCTTAGATAAGGAGATAGAAGAGCTACTAATAAAAAAAACTTTTATCTAGGTTGATATTCAAGACCCTCTCCCTACCAAAATGAATTAAGAACGTACATAATTTTTTAATGTAATGAGTGGAGGCATTGCAAAATATAATGAAATCATAAGCAAAACTAAGGTGAGAAATAGGAAACCCACCAATGGTTCTATAGAACATGTTAGGCATTCAACCAAACATATGCTCAAGACATCTAGAAAGATATTCCACTACAATAATGAAAAGAGCAGGAGAAAGAGGGTCACATTACCTTAGCTCATGAGATGAAGAGAAAAACCATGCACTTCACCATTAAGAAGCATAAAAACCTAAGAATTCTCAATCCCATTCTTAATTTAAGCAATAAATTGATTAGAGAAACCAAATAAATCCAAAATTTTATATAGGAAAACCCAACCAATATTATCATAGGCTTTGGAAATGTTAAGCATAAAAAGCAAGTTTCCACCACAAACTTTGGCATTCAAATCATGGATCATCTCTTCAGCTTAAAGAACATTATCAGAAATGGATCTCCTTTAACAAAATTAGTTTGATTAAGGAAGATAATTTTAGGGAGCAGGATAGTCAATATTTTAGCCAAAATCTTAGAGATAAGTTTATTAAAAAGAAGAGCTAATCGACTAAAATCACTCAAACTTTAGGATTGTCTTTTTTTTAGGAATTAAAATAATGGAGGTGCTAGCAAAATATTTGGGAAGGATACTACCCTTAAAAAACTAGGAACTACTTTAATAATGACAATCCAACATTTTGGAAAAAAGGGTAGTATAACCATAGCCTAGCCATAGAGTCTTTATTTATACTGCAAAATATCAAAATTTTGATCTTAGAAGGTAAGGAAGAAAGCATATTGTTATCCTCATCCAAAATAAAATTAGGAATAACTTCATACCAAAAATATCATCATAAGCAACATTTTTATTCAGAAGCTCTTTACAAAAAAGGATATCATACTCAATAAGCTCCTTTTTATCCAAACACCAAACTCCATCATTAATTTTAATTTTATGAATATGGTTTATAGCTTTTCTTTTTAACCATGACATGGAAATATTTGGTATTGTGATCACCATCAGAGATCCATTCATAGAAGCTTTTTTTCGCCAATAAGTCTCCTCCATATCTTGAAAACATGTCAACCTATCTTTAGCTTGAGCCAACATAAATTTTAGAAGGATCATTAACAACACATCTTCCAAAGCGATCACCTCATTCTCCATTTTATTAATATTGACAAAATATTCTTAAAAGTGTTTATTCCACCAAGAAAGGCATTGTTTAAGTCTATTTAATTTGAACCATAGTTCTTCATCCCAAAAATAGAGTCATCAAGATGGAGAGGTTCTCCCCAATTACTAGCAACAACATTGAAAAATATATCATCCATAAGCCACATATTTTGGAAATGAAAAGGGATAGGGGAGAAGGATTTGTTAGCATTAAAATTAACATAAGTAAGGGAGAAAGGTAGATGGAAAATATTAATCCATGGATGATTAAAAGAACCCTATCAAGCCTTTGTCATATATAATTATTCCATGTAAAATTGAGACCAGTAAAAGCCAATGTCTAAGATGACATTTAAGGATCATGTTATTAAAATCTTCCATAGAAAATAAGTTAGAGCATTTCCACCAACATTCAGAGGAAGAAGAGATAGTATTAAAATCTTCCACCCATAAATAAGGAGCATCAAGAAGAAGAAAAACTAATAAGTTTCTCCCAAAGAATGCATCTACCATTTCTATTACAAGAAGCATAAACAAAGGAACCAAAATAACTAAAATTATCATAAGTAACATTCACAACTTGGGATAAATCATCTAAAATCTTGCATAACATAGGGACTATTCCAAAAAATCCAAATTTTATTGCTAGATTTAGCAAAAAAATTACTAAAGCCAATCATTCTAGCAACATAAGAAATGTTGAAGGAAGAATAAACGGTTCCAAGATAGCCAAGAAGGAAATGTTATGAGTACGAACTAAGTTTCTAATTTTATTTCTAATAGATAGGGTACCAATCCCTCTCAAATTCCAAATTAAGAAAGAAAACATTTATTTTTGGGAAGAAGAGCCAAATCTAGTAAATCGGCAAATTAAGTTTGGTTTTAGAGTTTTATTTTTCTTTCCAAAATAGTTTGGAACTTATTATTCATATCCACTACATCACCATCTAGAGATTGTTCGTGGTTGTTTTGGAGGAAATTTGCACATTTAAAGCATCATTGCAAGCCACTTCACCCTCTTCCAAATCATTAGTTAAAATGTCAAAATAGAAATAGTTCAACATTAGAGGAGGTAGGAAAAGGATTAGAGCCATTTAAAGCACAAGTGCCCAAGTCATTAGAAGCCTTTTCATTAGTTTCTCACCATTCAAACCCTCATCTAAGATCACATTCTCATCAATTAATGGTGGCAATTGAAGCAGGTGAATCATTTGAGATATAATCATCATCCATAAGTTTCAAAAACATATTATTACTTATTATTACCAATATCGAGAATTCATATAGAATCATTGAAGGGTAAGGCATCCTTATTAACATGACTAACATCCAAAAAAGACCAGCTTAAGAACCAACATTCTCCATAGAAGGGTGGATCAAGACAATGTCCCTCGCTTTAGGTAAAGAAATGTCCATAATTTTTTTACTTTAAGGGCACCTTAAGGTTGGGATCCAAATTATTATTAACCAATTTTGGTTTCTTAAAGTGAGGGTGAACCACAAAATAATCGAAAACACATGACCATGAATTTTACAATGGGAACAAAAAAAAGAAAATTCTCAAATTCCATTTTTACAAATATCCATATTTCTCTAATCCTAGCCAAATTTTCTTAGTGTTTTAGTTATATCCAACTTGACTAGAAGCGAGTAATAGAGGGGTCAGTATTAGAAGTAATCATCGATCAACTTGAAGAGGATGACCCGAACATCTCATAGAGCAAAGAAATTCATGATTAATGAAATGGACATGGGTTGAAGAGAGATCCAAACTGGAATAATAAGATTCCTCCTAAATATCAAAAGAGGCATCCATTTCAACAATTCATCGACAATTGAAAACAAATATGAGCGTGAGAAAAAACATGAGAGTAATCCAAATCATTGGAAAGTGGATCATTACATGATGGGAATCGATCAATTTGATAGAAAAAATTCCAGAGAGTTTCAAGCTATGGAAGAAAGATCAAATATTCTCCAAAGTAGGATGACGCAAAGCAAATTTACCCACCAACGTAAATTTAAAAGGCTTCGCAAGCCTTTCCACAATTGAATCAGAACACATTATCATGAGTACACCCCAAAGGAAGTCAAAATAAGCTCAAACCCACAATTAGCCTTACTAGAAAGAACAACCTTGAATGATTTCAAAGCAAGCGATGAATTTAAGCTAGAAACCCCCAAAGAAGCAGAAACATAAGTGGCAGCAGCCGAATTATCAGGATTTCCCACGGGGAAGTAGAAATTGCAACCATGATCAAGGCATGATGGGAGCAATCACTTGCCAAAAGGGAAACAACAAAAATTGCCTAAAAGCCAAGGAATGCCTCCACAAGGGTAACAAAATTCACTAGAGCACCAAAAACATGAAGGAGAGAGAAGATGCCCGAACAAATGGGTTTTGTTTTGGTTAAGGGTTTAGGATTTAAGGTTATAGATTTAGTGTTTAGGGTTAGGGTTTAGGGTTTAGGGTTTAGGTTTAGAGGTTTAGGTCAATTTTCATTTTAGGGTTTAGGGTTTTAAGGTTTAGGGTTTTAAGTTTAGGTTTAGGTTAGGTTAGGGTTTAGGTTTAGGTTTTAGGGTTTTAGGTTTAGGTTGAGTTTAGTTTAGTTTATGGTTTAGTTGATTATGATTTAAGATTTAGGTTTAGGGATTAGGGTTTTCAAATTAAAGTTGGTAGTTTAGGTTTATTTACTTTATTTTTAAATTTAATTTAGTTTATTTTATTTTTTATTTTTATTAAGGTTTATTTTTTATTTTTATTTTGATAGTTTATTATTTTAATTTAGGTTTTATTTTTATTTTAGTTTAGGTTTTTATTTTAGTTTAGTTTTATTTTATTTTTTTAAGGTTTAGGTTTTTTTTTATTTTTTTAGTTTTAGGTTTAGGTTTTAGGTTTATTTTAGGTTAGGTTTAGGTTTATTTTAGTTTATTTTATTTTATTTAGGTTAGGGTTTAGGTTTTGTTTATTTTAGTTTAGGATTAGGTTTTATTTATTTTAGTTTAAGTTTATTTTATTTTAGGTTTAGTTTTTTTTAGTTTAGGGTTTAGGTTTTATTATTTATTTATTTATTTATTTTATTTGTTGGTTTATAGGTTTAGGTTTTATTTAGTTTATTTTTTTTTTATTAGACATTTGTTACAACACTGGTATGCAACCTCTTCCTCCTTTTAGTTAGTAGTCGCGTGTTGCATTTGATTGGTAAGCCAAACTATCAATTGGTTCTGTGAAGACTTTTGCTAAGTTGGAGCACCTCTTCATCAAGAGGTTTGTTGAAGCTCAGCAGATGGTGACTGTAGGTGACCTCATTGAAGAAATATAGAAACTCAATGATTCCCTTGATTACATTCTCGGTGGCACAACCAGCATGAAATGCATACCACAATTGTCCAACATGCATGCCATTGAGATTCTTCAAGAATATCCATGGTCCTCCTTCATGCTTAAGGGCTTTAATCAAACATGTTTGAGAAATTAATCAACAAGTAGCCTATAAGAGGAAGCCAAAGTTGCCCTTTTAATCATCTCGGCCCAAGCCATAGAAGGTGTTTAAGAAGAAGCCAGTGATAGTTGTGTCAGTGGATAAAGGGAAGCAGCTAGTGTTCAATGAGACTACAAGCTCAGTGACCTCCTTTGCCACCTCCTCTTCCACCACCTCGGCCATCATATATATAGTCACCATAATGACCATTTCCACCACCTTAGCTACCAGTAGTGGTACTTATATCCAGCCGTAGCTCCTTTCCACGTAGTCTTGCCAATATATTGAATAAGCCATATTCATTCAAGAGGGAGATAGTTAGGAAAATCTTTAAGAATCTCTTAAAGAAACTTGACTTTTAGTTACCAAAGCCTAAGAGGGAGGAAGTGGGCAAGAGCAATGATCTTAATTATTGCCCTACCATCGCATGTTAGGCCATGTCTTAGAGGATTGTATCACTTTTAAGGACTATCTTGAGCATAGCTACAAGTTGGGAGCCATAGTTATCCCTAAGGAATACTTATTAGAACAACCATCCAGTTTGTTAGAGTAATCCTTGGGGATACTGTGATCCTCTTAAGATAAAGAAGGTTAGGTTATCTCCTTATCAAACCTCTAAGAAGATCATTTCTAAGATCAAGAAGCTTTCCTTTGCGGTGCTAAAGTAGCTCAAACCTCCAACACCAAGGAAGGTTTGCTAGTTGCAAAGGACAAGTAAGGAGGAGGGTGATAGGCAAGACTCACCATAAGTAGCGTGGCCATTTATGCAGTCCGACTCCATCCATACAACTACCACCTCTTTTTTGTTGGTTCCTCTCTTGTCGGCAGAGCATTGTATCTAGATAAGGGTACTAAATCCCTTACTCACTTACTTTACTTGATTTCTATATGTACCTCCACCCAAAAGAAATTAATGAAGAAAGTTGATTCTACTTATATGTTGTCTACTGATGCTCTTGATTTTATTCCTATTGAAAGCTCTCTAAGTAAATAAATAATATAATAGCTCTAGGAGTTTTGATTCTTTCCTTTCTTAGAATCCTATCCTTCTTTGAATCAATTAGTTCACCTCTTGAGATTGACTTGGAGTCAATGAATCAGGATCCCATAGGAGAAGCTATAGGTATGTCTTATAAGAAGGTAAAACAAACCTCATCATTCCAAGAAGTCAAGTAAATCAAATAGTGGCAAAGTTCTACCTCCTAGGGTAGCTCTAGAATAAGGTAAGCAAGTCATTGGTTTAGTGAGATAGCCCCTCCAGGATACTCCACCCATGGATATGCTTATGGAGGAGGACCAATCTAGTTGATTACAATGTCCAGCTCACCTTAGAAAGTTTCCGCTAAGTTAAGCATATACGACACCTTGTCTTATCCAAAGAGATGAGGAATCTCTAATCAAGGCCTTACTTGATCTAGAGATATGCTTAGCTAACCATTACTTAAGAGGAGGCTTTCCACTCAAGGACATCTTAGAGTTACATTGATGATGAAGACTTACTCTTAGGATGCACAACCACCTCTTTATATTACGTGGATGTTGGCATCTGGTATCGAGTTAATTGATCCTGTAGCAATATTATGAGTCTAAGAATCCTTTACTTGAGGATCAACATCTCCAAACTCAAATAGAAAAATGATGTTAAAAGGATTCAATGAACAAGATGAGAGGGCCTTGTGGTGATTATTTTGGATGTATGGTGGGCACTTTGAGGTGATCAAGTACAACATTGAGGTATGATGTGCTATCTCAAAAGATAGAGCATCACCCTATAATAATCTATAATAAGGACTCTAAGGCATGATGGGTCTTGAATGTACTGATTTTTCCTACTTTACATGAATGAATAAAGTAGGGTTTATATTAAACTAAACTCTTAAGTTCCCTATGGAGGCAAGCCTCCATAGTTAATTACTTCTTAGGAAATGAAATTTCTATAGAATATTCTCGATTAAAGTAGAGAATTATCATCTCGAAAGATTTCAAGGTCAGACTATCAAAGGATTGGTTGTATTTGGAAAAGCAATTAGGAAAGTTCAAGGAGAAGACTTATTTTTGGAATCTAAATAAAATAAGTGAGAAATGCTCATGATACTATGAAGCCTAGTGAGCATTATTATCTATCTTATGGTTGGGCTTTATAATTTTGAAGTTGAGGAGATTTATATGTTTTAAGTTGAAATTTAATTAGATTACTAGGCTTATAATCCACAACACAAGGTTGTGGGAATGCCTAAGAGGTGAGGATTTATGCTTATAGCCAGAAAATAGCTACTTCCTAAATCTAGAGCTTTAGCACGAGCTAAAGCACAACCTAATCTAAGCGATAAGTGGACATAAGGGTTTACCTCAACAAGAGAGAATAAATTGTCCCAACTTCTATAACCACAGGAGTGACTAACTCCTCCTATGATTTTAAAACCATGTAGTTGGTCTTATGAATTGCATGATAGTTATTTAGTTAGAAAGAGACTAAATTCCTAAACACACTCCCTAAGAGGCTAGAGCATAGTGGTATGAGTATATAACTTAATCTATAGATGCAAAATCTTTTCAAATTTTATTTCATTTTAGACACATCATTTTGATAGAGGATTTAGGATTTCTTATGCCTAAATGCATGATTAAATAGGTTATGGGTCAAAATCGCTAGAAGAAGCTATTCTCCACCATAAGGGATGCCCTCATAGGTCAAGCATTCCTTTATCATGCAAGGATGGAGATCCTTCATGTTCAAGAGAGAAAGAATATGAATGCATGATGTGAAACATACAACCATAAATGGGTTGCTAAATCTTTTAATTATCTTATTTATGTCTTAGGCTTTATGATGAGGTTATGAGTTGTTTAAAATTTTTGTTATGAGTGATTAGTTGGGTAGAAAAGTTTATTTTTTATCCTAAGAGCCTAATTATATCCAAGCACACATTAAAGCTTCAATCATTTAAGAAACTATGAAAATCATGTCATCCTAATGCACAATGTAAACATAACATCAAAATAATTATATAAACTATCATAAAAGAATAAAATGTCGGTGTTGGGTACCAGAGAGAGAAAAGATGGGTAGCGAGCTCTATACAACTATATGAAATAATAATTATAATTGTATTAAATCTATGGGGTCTTCTTTCTTCATATCTCTTTGATTTGGTTCCTTCTTTGATTTGGATGGTGCTTGCTTCAAAGGCATCACAGGGCACCCCAGGACTAAGCCTTCTAGCCACTGCTCATCCTAATCCCCATAGCACTAATCCTAATTCCTATTACAAAATTACTTATTTATGGGAAAAGTAAATCTAACTACACCTGCAAAATAGAGGTTAGCTAAATATACATATAATCCCAAGCTATTGTATTTATAATTTGTACTTAGCACTACACATGGGTAATTAAGCCCACCTAACTATGGATGCTTAAGGATTTAAGCAACCAAAAGAGCATTCACATTTATTTTTAAGCATCCCTTAAGCATAATCCCTCATAGAAAAAATGATTTGGCTAATATTGCCTATCATGTTTATGAAGCATACACCCTTACATCTAATCTAGAATAATACATCATAATACTAAACATACATCATATCATACACCATCCTAACTTAGAGCTAGAAGTTATGACTTAATTCTAATGTATGTATTAAGGCTTGTGTGGTAAGTCTTGTTAGGCATTAGTGTTGTATTTTCTAAGTGTAGAAGGATTCAATTTAACATGAAAGGTTGATTTCAATTGAAGTAGTTTAATTGATTTGAGAATTTAATTTGTGTTTTTTTATTTCATTTGATTACACTTAGCAACTAAGTGTTATAAAGAGAGGAAGGATTTCTCTTTCATCCCTACCTTAAGTCACTTTCTAAAGTATATTAATTTGATTTAGTTCTCTTTCTTGAATGGCTTATTAAATGATTTAATTAATCCTAAGTTTAGGTTCACTTTAAATAATCCTATTCAAAATGAAAGGCATCTTAAGATTAATTTAATTGAATTACTACCACATGACATATATTAAATCATTCTTTCCATCACATGTAACATGCATATGATTTAATCCTAAGTGTATCTATACATGCAACATATTTTAGCACACTTAAATGATGAATATATGTGTATGTTTAGAATTTATATTTTATTTGATTGAATTATTTAACCATATTAATTTAAAACTTTATCCAAATTCTTATACAAAAAGGACATAAGAATGAAATTAAATAGGCATGTACCATTGCTAAACCAAGGTGAGGTAATCAAATGACCTCCTTGGAGCTAGTTAAAGCCTCATATTCTCGATGTCTAAACTATATACCCATTTGCATTTTAAACATATGTAAATTGTATACATGAACATAGGAAGTAAGCTCAAATCATATGGATAATTAATTCAACCACTTAGTCAATTATGAATGCATGCAATTTTAATGTAAAATGGGATTTTCATTAACTAATCACATATACATATACATGTACAAAACATAGGCAAGTATGTCATTTGTTAAACTAGGGAAGTGAGGTAATCAAATGACCTCTTTACTAAATCCAGTATTCCTGGGATGTCCAGACTATATACCTGCTCTTCTTCAAAATAAATGGATGTATACATAAATGAGGGAAAGAAAACCATGCAAAGATTGTATATATTTTTTTGATTGAATCATTTATATATATGAATTAAAGCTTAATCCAAATTCTAATGTTGAAATACATAGAATGAAATCAAATGGGTATGTACCATTGTTAAACTTTGAAGTGAGGTAATCAAATGACCTCCTTGGGGCTAGCTAAAACCTCATTTTCCATGTCGAGATTATATACCCATTACCATTCAATCTTATATAAATCAACACATGAATAGAGGAAAGAGAACTCAACATACAAGCACTTAAGCTATAAGAATATGTATTTGTATTTATAACTAGCATCATAACACATATTATTATTCATTTATAAGCTTTTGAAAATACATTTGGATTTAATAGTGATAATAGCCACATATATTAAATTAAATCAACACATGCAAGCTTACATAAAGGAAATCCATTTTATTTTACTTGATTTTGAAAAGATGGATGAATTCAAAAGATACCAATCGAATATAAGCATGTGATTCATTTAACCAAAATAGCTCTTAAGAATAATCAAATTGAATAAGATTATTTAAGGTAAATGAAACTTCTTTATTAATTAAGTTTTGGATTTGATTTGATTTAAAGAGGAGAAGAGAAATCATCACTTGTTATTTTAAAGCCATTCCAACATTAGTGATATGATTTAATTTAAGGAAATATAATTAAGTTAATTTTATGGGTTAATTAAGTTGAACCCTTAATTAGATGAATTAATTACCCTTACTTATGTCACCTTAAAGTAATAACTAAATAATTATGAGCCAACATATATGCATAGAAAATAAACTTGTAATGATTTTAGGAAATAAAAGGGCCTAATGCAATTGGCTCATGATTAATAGTTAACTAGATTAAGGGACTTAATTAATTACTCTTATGGTTTTTCCACACATGTGGACTAACCATAATTTCATTAAACTCTTTTAGGTTGTTAAATACCTAAAGATCTACCCCATGATTTAATTAATTAAGGTGATGATTATGATTTCAATTTGATTAATTGATTTAATTAATTAGTTAAATCTTAATTAATTTCATTTAAAA
Source organism: Cymbidium sinense (assembly GCA_021442155.1). Classification (NCBI taxonomy): domain Eukaryota; kingdom Viridiplantae; phylum Streptophyta; class Magnoliopsida; order Asparagales; family Orchidaceae; genus Cymbidium; species Cymbidium sinense. The sequence continues at coordinate 78,444,782 of CM038222.1, read as the reverse complement.
AGGGTGAAATGAACTTGGAAAGGGGTCCCAACCCCATTCCTTAGTTCACTTACTGTTGAACAATGATTAATAAAATTAATTAATCAATTTATTACTCTTCATGGGATTAAATAATCATTAATTAACTTAAAAGAGTAGTTAGGTTTTAGTTAGTCAATTTTCCTAATTAAGTGAGTAAAAAATCCCAAAAGAATCATGGGAGGTAGAGGTCATCCCATTAAATTAACCAACAAAATTTGGGATTAATTGCTCAAGTAATTAAGGAGTAATTAAGCTAATTAATTTTGTAATTAAACTTTAATTAAACCTTAATTACTATTCAAAATTAGTTAAGATCATTTTTAATTAATTCACCTCTAAAATACCTTTAAAATGAGTATTTATTTACATTTTTTATTTTCTATGATTTTTTTTTTATTTTTTAGAAGTTTTAGGCATTAAAATGATTTAATTAAGCCTAATTAAAGCCTAATCCTATTGGCATGTGACGCTCATGTGTGCTTTCCATGGATGGGATTGGTTACTTAAAACTTATACTAGCACACATGGCGTGGTGGATGCTTTCTTGTCTCGCCATCTAAGATTTGATTATGATTAATCCCATAGCTTAATAAGATTAAATCAGTTGATCTGATCAACCATGACTATCCATTCGTTCACCAAATGGATGATGATCTAACATCATGCAAGTGAGGGAGAATATAGTTTTCTACCATTGCCACTTTATTGAAGCTTACAAGCTCAACTCAACTAAAAGGATCCCACACCTTCATGACATTGATCAAGGGGATCCAATAGTCAAGATCACACAAGATGCAAGTTTTCTTCAAAAAGCTCCAACCCATTTTTGCCTAAGGATTTATTTTGGAAGCATACCTCGCCAGAGCTCAAGACTGGCAGCTTGAATGATTTAGGAAGCTTCATCTAGTGGAGATGAAGCCCTATTAAGTAGTATTGGATCAATTCCTTAACATTCCTTAGAAGGCCATGAACCAATGATTTGAGCTTGACTTTGATCAAGTGCCACCTCAGTGCTGAAGCTTGGAGATGATTCATTCTTGCTTGATGAGGCCTAGGGAAGGTGAGTGCAAAGTTAATTTGAGTTTGATGATAAATGGGGAAGTTAGGTAAAATGGGAGTCTATTTTGAGATGGCAGAATGGCATTTTTGATCAAGGAATGAGCTTGGGAGCTTAGGGAATGGCTCTAGCAGCTCATCTTGGTAGCTAGAGCTCTAAGGAATGATTTTTTGTGTGTGTTTGAGTGGAAATGAGGGGGTGTATACCCCCTTTCATCTTGATCGAATGGTGAGATCGGGTTTGGCTTCTAGTGGCTATCCGACCATCTTAGGGAGTCATAGGTGGTGAGGAGGAGGTGAGTTGGCTCAGTTTGGCTGTTTGAAGGTGTGGAGGTGGCTGCAAAGAAGGAATCATGGGTGTCCTATGGGTTTCAAATGCTCCAATGGGAGGGTGAGGTGATTTCACCTCCCATGGGTCATGGCCAACCAAACCACCCCTTGGGTCAGGTTGGGTAGTGTCCTAGGTGCCTAGTGGACCATTGGGAGAGTACCAAGTGGCCAATGAATGAAAATGACCACTTACATGGGTGATTTATCTCATGTGATGCCCTTGACCCAAGGGTAAAATGATCATTTATCATTGGATTTGATTTGGGGTGAAATGAGCCAAAATTGGTTAGCCCAAATTTCAAGTCATTTGGAGTCGATTTGGTTAGGTTTAGCTCAATTTGACTCATTTAGGTCAAATTGGGTTAGGTTGGGTCAAGTTGACCAATTGGTCAAATAAGGTCATACCAAGGGTTGGGTCAAATTCATATGATCATTTGGGATGTTTTGGTTCAATTGGTTTGGTTTAGTTTGGGTTAGATTTGATTTTGGCACATTTGAATTCATTTGGGTCAAATGGGTTAAGTTAACCAATTTGACCAAATTAACCAAATTGGCTTGGTTGTTAGGTTGGGTTTAGTTGACCAATTGAAGATGATTATAGGCTTTGGTTTCAATTAATTTGGTTTTTATTTTGATTTAGTCCAACTTGAACCATTAGGTCAATTTGGGTTAAGTAGGTCAATTGGGTTCAATTGGGTCCAATCATGGCTTTATTCAAGTTCAACAATCAATTTGGAATGAACTTGAGCCATTGATTGCAATCAATTTGGTTTATATTTTGATTTGACCTAATTTGGTCTTTTAGGTCAATTTGGGTCAACTTGGGTCAAGAGGGCCAATTGGGTTTGGTTTGACTCAATTGAAGGTCAAGTCATATTCAAATATTGATTTTGATTTGGTATGAGTCATTGGTTTCAAGGGATTTGTATTAGGTTGCAATTTGGCTAGTTTAGGTTTATATGGGTTAAGGGGTTGACTTCAAATGACCAAGTTGGCTTGGTTTGACCAATTGTGATAATTGATCAACCTAGGTGATCAATAATCATGATGGGAGGTTTTGATGGGCTTGGTTCAATCCAATTTGGTAGGATTAGAACTTGGCTCAAATAGGTCAAATTTTCCACTTTGGGTCAAGTGGACCAATTGGGTTTAGTTGGGTGATTTTGGGTTTATTTATATAAGGATTTGGGATTGATATATAAATTCAATTTGGCTTGGGTTCAAATGGGTTTTGGTTCATTTGTTTCAAGTAAAAGGGTTAAGTTGGGTTTGACTTGGGTTGATTTTGGTTTGGCTTGATGATTGTAGATTTCATTTATATTTGTGAATATGATTGAAGGTATGATTGATTCATGAGAAAATCAATTTGGGTTTTGGAATGAAGGAATTTGGCTAAGTCCATGGAGTTGGGTCATGTGGCTTAGGTTTGATTTTGATTTGGTTTGATTTAGTTTTGATGATTTAAATGTATATTTCATTTAAATTTATGAAGATGATTGAAAATATGATTGATTTATAAATTGAGTTTGACTTGATTTGGATTAAGATTTAGCTAAGTCCATGGATAGGTCATATGGCTTAGGAATGGTTTTGAGTAATTTGATTTAGTTTGATTTAGTTTTGATCATTAGAAAGATGATTGAAGATATAAATTGATTATAAAAAAATCAATTAATTTTGGATTGATTTGGATTAATATTTGGATTTGTCCATGGGATAGGTCATATGGCTTAAGAAGGGTTTCAAGTTTGGATTTGATCATGGGCTTCAATCATTTGGTTTTTTTTTTGGTTTGATTTGGATTTTAATTTGATGTTTAAATTGAACTTGAGGTTTGGCTTGAGAAGGTGAACATGGATTGGATTTGGGTTGATTATTCTAATCCCTAAGGCATAACCAAATCATATGGTTAACCTTCTAAATCTTTTAGGCTTAGGTTAAGTGTTTACCTATTATAGGTGTCTTAATGACTAGGAACTCTTAAAGTCTAGAAGACTCTAATTAAGATGGGAAGGTTGAATCACTCCAAAAGTGAGGTCAGGCCTTAGGCTCCATAATGTTGTCCTTGGAGATAGATGATTGGAAGATCAAGTTTCACATTATAGACTTGATACATCTTTCAATGCTTTGCTTGGGAGACCATAGATATATAAGAACAACATAGTTCCATCCTCTCTACATCGGTGTATGAAGTTCATGAGAGGTGGGATCCTCTACTATGTCAAAGAAGATCTGAAGCCATTTGCAGTTCATGAGGTCAGCATATATGAGGGAGAGGCTTACTACCTCCCCCAAAATCAACAAATCTATTCTCGTGAACTTGGCCAAAGTTTAAAAATAAAAGAAAAAGAAAACAAAAAATAAAAAGAAAAAGAAAGAAAAGAAAAGGAAAGATAAATTGAAAAAAAAAATAAAGGGAGCAAAATATAGGAAGTGGAGGGCGACATTAGATTTAACCCATAGTTCTTACTCCATTCAAACATATGGGTAGGAAAACCTAACCTCCAGGTAGGAAGAGGAGAGGCAGTCCCCAGGGGTGGAAAACCTCTTATTGGCCACCCAGTAGAAGATATGTCCCAACTACTAGGTGTACACCAGCTATCCTTTCAAACATAGAATCTAGTTCATGGGATGAGTCTTTGTATGATTAGCATGCTAGCTCTTCTCTAGTAAATTCCCTTGGAGGTGACACTTGAGCGATAGTGATGAAGGCCACCAAACCAAAATATGTGTATCCAAGTCTATATGTGAAAGCAGTTAGGAATCGGTTGGGAACCAGCTTTCCTCTCAAAAGCGGGGTTTAGTAAGTCATCCACATGTGTGAAGACTTAGAGGTTCTTTTTGTGATCATCATTCTCAGGTCAAGAAGTTAATGTAACACTTGAGGATGATTCATATAAAGATTTAATAGAATTACCTTTTGATTGGTACTTGCCTTGTGTTCATAATTTAGCAAAGAATGGGTTAATCCAACATACTTGGTCAAAGCACAGTTACTTGAAAGAATATGGAAGAATAAATGCAAAAGCTATCAATCAAGACTAGGGACTAAGATTATGTGGGTCAATCAATGATGATGATTGCTATTATCACCAATCATTTAGAATATGATATGTTATTTTCAATCATATTAACTTATATGTGGAGATTTTCTTAGAAACTTGATGATCCATATGATTTTGAAGTCAAATATGTACTAGAGTTTGAAGAAGAGATCAAGTCAACCATCAACGAAGCTTTAGAAATCAACTTAGGAACTAAGAAGATCCATGTTCAACATACATTTCTTTGAATGAAAGTGAACCAATGACTTAGTTAGATATTGATTGAGTTTAAGGACTACTTTGCATGGAGTTATGAAGAGATGCCTAGGATTGGCTCTTGATGAGTAGTCCATAAAGTAGTAATAGAGCTACTTGCTACCCTATCAAGCAAGCTCCTAGATATATGATTAGACATAGAACAATAAGCCATTTATGAAGTTAAGAAACTAATCAATGTTGGCTTCATCAGAAGAAAAATACCCTAGTTGCTTAGTTGTTAAGAAAAGAATGGACAAATTCACATATGCATCATTTTATAGATTTAAATAAGGGATGTCTAAATGAATTTCCCCTACCAATCAGAGCGGTGGACATTACCTCATCTTATGCAATCTTATCTTTCATGGATGGCTCATCTGGATATAACCAAATAACTATGGCCCCTAAATATGAAAGAAACACTACCTCGGTCAAAATCTATTGCTATAAGGTCATGCATTTTAGCCTTAAATATAAGTGCTACATACTTGCTATGACTTGAATCTTGATGAACTCATTCATCATCAAATTGAGTGCTATGTCAATGATCTCAAGTCAAAAGTAGAGAAAAGAAAGACCATCTCTTTGACTTGAGTAGTTTTTTGAAGTTAAGACAATTTAAACTCAAAATGAACCCCACAAGTATGCATTGAGTAGCTTTAGGGAAATTCTTTTAGGTTATTGTCTAATGCTAGGGAATTGAAATCAATCAGAGAAGATGATAGAAATTCAACCCCTAAAGTTTAACTCAACTTAGATCATTAAGGGTGGTTGGTGTATCTAAGACACTTTATATCCAACTTATCGAGAAGATGTCTAATCTCTTCTTGTCAGGATGCCAAGTTCAAGTGGGATGATAAGTGTGAGCATGCCTTGACATCAAGCACACTTGATCACATCCGATTCTAGCGACTATCCCGGTAAGCTTCATTGTTGCATTAGATGACTCCCTTGGTGCTTTGTTAGCCCAAGCCAATGACGAAGGAAAATGCACTATACTATCTCATCATTAATCCCTATTAAGGCTAATTATCCACCCATTGAGAAGCATTGCTAGCTTTAATCTTTGCATCCCAAAAGTATAGCACTACATGCTATCTTATAAGGTGAACTTAATCTCTAGGATCAATCCACGTATCTCATGACACGGCCAACACTATCTAGGCGGTTGGCATCGGTCATGATCCTCTCACAATTTGACATTACTTTCCTTGCCTCTTTATAATGAAAGGACAAGCACTAGCAGATTTCTTAGTGACACACCCACTTCCTACTAACTCTCTGCTTAGTGATGATCTCTTCGATGAATAAATCATGAACTTAGGAGATGCTAGAAGTGATTTGGAATGAACTTGACCCATTGGTTTCAATCAATTTGGCTTAGATGTGTTTTGACACATTTTGACTTTTAGGTCAAGTTGGGTCAACTTGTCAAGTGCCATAGGCTAGGTTAGCTCAAATGTTGACTCAAGTTCAAACATTGATCATGAATGAGTTTTGATGAATGGTTTCAATCAATTTGGCCTATAGTAGATTTTTTGCTATGTTGAGTTTCATTTGGCTAAAAGTTGACGGTCAACCTAGGTTTACATGGTTTGACCCAATTTGAGTGATTGATCATCTCATGATGATTGTTGATCATTATAAAGGCTTAGATGAGCTTAGTTCAGTCCAATTTGGTTACATTATAATTAGGTACTTTAGATCACTTTTAAGTGAAAGGTCAAATATTGGTCAAATCTTGATTTGAGCTTGATTCAACATATGGACTTATGATTGAAATATAGTTCCATTTGCAAGAAGATATGAAGTCAAAATGGGTTTTGATTCATTTGATTTCAAGTTCAAAGGGTGAACATGAGTTTGATTTTAGTTTGATTTTTGAATTTAGTTTGGTAAGTTATTGAAGTTTATATTTATATTTGGATTCATAATGAAGGATTGATCAATCATGAAGAAAATTAAGAGTTTGGCTTGATTTGAAATGATTTGGCTAAGTTCAAGAGTTTGACTTGAAAGGCTTATGTTGGGATTGAATTTGAGTTTGATTTTTGGAATGGGTTTGAATTTATTTTATATTTCATATATATAATATGATAATATAAATGTGAAAATTCATGAATTTAGTGATTTGAACTTGATTTAAATTTAAGTCCTTAAGAATCGAGGACTTGAAGATTTTTTAGAATTTGGATTTGATTTTGGAATTTAGTTTGATTTATTTGAATTTATGTTTGTTTATATAGAATATAAATGAGAATATAATTGGTTATGAAAAATTTCATGAATTTGAAGTGTTTTGGATTTGATTTGCTAAGTCCCAGAGGAATCAAAGGACTTAGGAAATAATAAATTTCAATCATAGGCTTCAATCATTTGGAGTTGATCATGGATTTCAATCATTTGGAATTGATTTTTTTAGATGAGAAATCAATCAAGTAGAATGATTTAGGTATAGAAAAATTAGCAATGATTTGAGTTTGACAGAAGGAAGGTAAGGAATGTGGTTCAAGCTATAGGGTAACCAAATTTTCATACCCCCAAGGCATGACCTATTCTTATGGTTAACTCTTCTCTCTAGGGCTAGGTTGATTGTCCACCTAATCACTAGATGTGTTTTAAAGTAAGGAACTCCAAATCAAGAAGTTCTATGTTTAAGATGAAGGGGTTGAGAGCTCATTCTAAAATGATGAGTAGTGTGTCACTGGTCTTTCTACTTTGGAGGATGTAAGTCCTATGCTTTCCTTTCTTACTTGGCCTACACACCAGCACCTTGTTAGTTTGGTAGGCCTTATGCATTTTGTAAAGCTACTTCATGTTGGCTTTGTTTAAGAGGATGTGAGTCTACTTCACTTTCTTCTTGTATTAGCCTTTATGCACTGACTGGGTCAAGTATATTTGAAGTTTAGGATAAGTCCCCTAGTGGCTCCTTCCCTCCCTACTGCTTCAAGTCTAGGTCTAGTCCTTCCTCGGGGCTACTCGCTTAGTAGTCACTCTAGGTCAGATAGCATCTATTTCTCCAATGATAGACTATCCTGATAATTTGTTCCACTTTGAAAGTTGTAAGCTTACATGCTTTCCTTCCAGATTGATAATTGCACACCGACGGGCACCTTAGGTTGGTCCATTCTTACTATACTAATGGATACGCCACTCATGCTGATGGATACACTGTAGGTTGGTTGGTTCTCACACCTTAGGATACCACTCTCATGCGGATGTAAGTCTACTATGCTTTCTCCTTGAGTTGGCCACACATATAGCTTTCTTTTTAGGATGATAATGCCTAACAACACCTCCCTGTGGGCACTATATTTGGATCACATCCTTTGTGACCCCATTTAGACACTACAGTTACTGGATTGGACAATTTCCCTTTCCTAGTAACCACCCTATGGTTGGAGAATCTATCCATGGATGTGCGATTCTCCCTTGGTCATCGAGATAGGTCAAGTGCGCATAGCCCATTTCAGTGTGGTCCCTCTCACACTAATAGGTTCCATGTGAACATATAAATAAAATATATAGTCACTTGTGGATTATGAGGACACCCATAGGTATGTTTTCCAAGCAAGCATCTATCTTTAGAGGCGGTGTCGGAAAAATTTGAATCACACTACTTTGAGTTGATATAAGTCCTAGTGGCATTCAATCACTAGTCACCCGTCGTTCGATTTCTTTTGCTACCAATAGGTCACCCGATTGTTCCTGCTTTAAAAGATGTAAGTATCTTGCCTTCTTCCTTGATCGTTGCACCGATAGGCAACCCCTTAGGTTAACTAGCTTTACCCCATGACTAGTAGACTATCCCTTTGGATTTGTAAATTTTAGATAGGATAAGTTCGATATAGCCCCTTCTCAGTGGGTCCATCACACACCGACATGGTCCATAAATTAAATCTATTAACTTTGACCGAGCTCACATCCCTAGTAGATATGCCCTTAATTTGAAATCAAACTAAGCCAAATAAACCAAATCAAATCACATGAAATTAAGTTAAAAATAATCCTGACTACTTTTGAGTTGACATAAGTCCCCAAGGAGTAGTTTTCCTAGGTCAAGTTTGATTTGTGCATCCAACAACTCACTCAACCATTGTTCCTCACTTTTAAAGATGTAAGTCTATGCCTTCTTCACCATTGCTGAAAGGCAACCCTTAGGTTGGCTAGCTCTACCCTGTAGACTATCCTTTGGATTTGTAAACCTAGTTAAGTCAAGGTTGATATAGCCCTTCTCGTGGTCCATTGCACACCAATAAGGTCTTTACATTAACTCAATTAAATTAAACCCAATCTAATTTTCCCGGTGGAGTTAAATCACCCTTCTCCCTAGATGCCCCAAATCATATATAAACAAGTCAAACAAATAAATCAAATTCAAAACCAACTGCCCCAATAGAGCAAAATTAAACCAACTCCCCTAGTAGAGTCTAAATCAAATAAATCCAACCAAACTCTTATTCTAAAAGAATACATCCCCAAATAAATCTATGAAATCAAACTCAAATGCCAATCCCCAGTGGATAGCCCGAACCTTCTTACGTAGTGGAAGGTTCAAATACGATCTGACTCTCCATATCTCTCATATGCCTCCATCAATTAAAATAAATCAAATTTATGTTGATTTGATCTTAATCCCTTAGTTAGTTATCTCTAGTGGATCTTCTTTCCATAAATCATATATTCAAATTAAATTCAAACCTTATCCCAGTATATTTTCTTCTTCTATCCCTCACATAGACCTCATGTCATGTCCAATGCATGTGTGATCCCCTGAGATCTCCCTCCATGTCCTTGACATGAATTCTCATCAAATCTTATTTCTCTCTTATGCACACCTTTAATATTTCAACCAAAAAGCCTAACTATGTATTCATTCAAATTACATCATCTTAACATTGTAATCAATATTTTATGATTGTGATGGTGCAAGCTCAAACTAACTTTACAATATCATGCTAAACATATTATAGTGTGAATTAACACACTATATTATATTATAATATGTGATGTTCAATTATAATTTTCTATAATATAATATATTGTCTAACATTACACCTCATTAGAATCACTTAAAAGGAATAAATAACAAAATTTTCTTAAAATATGAATAATGTTCATTTTGGATGTAAAATTAGTATTATTCTATTAGAAATCGTACAAAATAGCATAATTTTGGTGTTTCTTCTTAGTGTTTGTGCAATGAATTTGGCCATATTCTTCCATCTCAACCTTCAAATTAATATTTTTGTTAGTTTTTACCCAATGTATTATACCCAAGGTAAAACATACTAAAATGTATAATAACATTTAGTAACACACCACCACATTCATATATATATGAAGTTATATTGTTATGTACATTATATTTTAATGCTTTATATAATATATTATCTTACATTACACCTTAAAATGAATCATTTTAAGCAAAAAAATTTATAAAATTTGGTTGAAAAATGAACATTTATTTTGGATGCAAAATTCCATTATTTTAATTAAATGACACACCATACCCTAATGATGTTCCCTAAAGCTTACCTTAAATTTGGCCAAATCCCATCATCTCGACCTATAAATCGTATTTTTATGAATTATACCGTATAAACTCTACTACATCATACTATAACAAACTAAAATGCTATAATGCATGATAGTATACTATAATACATAATATGCTATAATGCATGATGCTACACTATGTTATGGCATCTATATTATAATACACTATAACATATTATATTGTATATTGCATATCACATCACAAGGGAATTGCTTAAGGTAAAAAATCATAAAATTAGTCTAAACAATAAAAAACTATATATTTTAGTCGTATCACTTACATATTTTAAATTTAAATAATATATATTGATGCCATGCTCTACCTATTATGAATTTGGCTAAATTCCACCATTTTAAAGTCTAAATTAACATTTTTATAAATAATGCTAGTGTAGGCTTGACTGCATGATTGCAAAACACAAAAATAATTTAAAATGCAGAATAATATATTATGATATATGATGCTATACTATGCTACAACATATAATATTTATTTTGAACATAAATCTTACTTTTTAGATTACAAGTGGAGTAGCACACCTTTGGTACTACACTTAATTATTCAACACTTCCCTAATTAAAGGTTCTATATGATAGACTCAAGCCCATATCTCAAATAGATATGCCTCCATCAATTAAAATAAAATAAATTAAAGTCGTTGATCTTAATATTATTCTTAGACATTCGATGGATCTTCTTTCCAAATCATATAATCAAATTCAAACCTTATCGATTTTCTTTTTCTATGTCACATAGATGCCTCATGTCATGTATAGTTATCTAGCGGATCTCCTCCATGTCCTTGACATGGAATTCTCATCAAATCTTATTTCTTTTCTTATGACTTTTAATACTTTAAAAAGCCTAATAATGTATTCCTTCAAATTACATCATCTTAACATTGTAATCAACATTTATGATTTATGATGGTCTCAAACTAACTATATAATATCATGCTAAACATATTATAGTGAATTAATGTAGTATATTATATTATAATATTTATATCATATTATAATTTTACTATAATATAATATATTATCTAACATTACACCTCATTAATCACTTTAAAAGTTTAAAATTTTCTCAATATATGAATAATGTTCATTTTGTTTAATTGTTATTTTTCTAGTAGAAATGGTACAAAATAGCATAATTTTGGTGTTTTTCTTAGGGTGTGTCATGGTTTTAAAATTCTTATCTCAACCTTAAATTAACATTCTTGTGAGTTTTGACCCAATGTATTATAACAAAGTAAAGATACTAAAATGTACAATAACATTTAGTAACACACCACCACATTCATATATATGTGAAGTTATATTGTTATGTACATTATATTTTAATATGCTTTCATATAATATATTATATTACATTTCACCTTAAAATGAATCACTTTAAGAAAAAAATTTATAAAAGTTGGTTGAAAAATGAACATTTATTTTGGATTCAAAATTCAATTCTTTTGATTAAATGACACACCATAGCACTCCCCAACGATGTTCCCTAAATCTACCTTAAATTTGGATAAATCCCATCTCCCCAGCCTATAAGTAAGTATTTTATGAATTATACCAGTACAAACTCTACTACATCATACTATAACAAAGCAGATGCTAAACAACAAGTAGTAATACACAATAGTATGTTATAATGCATGATGTTACACTATGTAAGGTATCCTATATTATAATACATGAACATATATTATATTATATTGTATATCACATCATAGGGTTCCTTAAGATAAAATCATAAAATTAGTTTAATAAACTATATATTTTAGTTTATCACTTTATTTTAAATTAAAACCATATATTATGATGCTTTATTTATTTGGAAATTACCATTTTAAGTATAAATCAAAATTTTTATAAATAGTAGGTGTTAGTTTAGGTAATATACTAAAAGAATTTAGTGTAGAATAATATATTATGATATATGATGATATACTTTTTTTTTTATAATATTTATTTTGAACATAAAATCTTACTTTTTTATTTATTTTATTTGGTATTACAACCTAATTTACTTCAAATTTAACAAATTTCATCATCAATTTATTAAATCATTTATTATGATTTATCTTTAGAATATTGGGTTTATATTACAACATTTCAAAACATCTTATAATATTTTTATATGCTCAAATATATGATGCTACATTATTAATATATGGTTATAATATGATTTATGGTTAGGTTTAGGTATTCAAATCTTTAATAGTCAAGGAGTCTTTGAAGACATTTTCTTATTTAATTATGTTAGTTTAGGTCATTCTTTAGATTTTATGACATCTTTATTAGGTTTAAGGTTTAGGTTTAGGTTAGGGTTTATGGTTATTTTAGGGTTTAGGGTTTATTTTTTTATGCTTTGGGGTTTAGGTTTGGGGTTTTATGTTTTAGGTTTAGGTTATGGTTTTAGGTTTAGGTTTAGGTTTAGGTTTTAGGTTTTAGAATTTAGGTTTATCGTTAGGGATTAGGATTTAGGATTAGGTTTAGGGTTTAGGATTTAGGGTTTAGGGTTTAAGGTTTAGGGTTTAGGGTTTAGGGTTTAGGGTTTAAGGATTTTTTTAATAGAGAACCAATTCAGATTCAACATTTATTCTTTGGTTCATCAACCAAGTAGCACCCAATTTTCTAAGACATAGCGATGGCATAGATCAAAATGAACACCATAGAGCAAATCAAAACCCTAGATAAAGAGAGTCTTTTACGTAAGACACAATTCCATAAGTAATAGATCGGATTGGTCATTCTTCAGTTTCTCTAGTTCTCATCAGAACAACCCTATCTTTTGAGTAGCAGGATCTGCCATCATATCCCCAATCTCTCCCTCCACCACCATAATAACTATAACCTCCGTCTCTCCTCCCGCCTCCATAACCACCATTGCTCCAACCACCACCTCCATATTCACCATCACCTCCAGAATCCCTACCTCCACTATAATAATCACCACCTCTACCTTCGCCTCCACCACCAGATCAAGACTAAGCCTTATTGAGGATGATGTCCCTGTCAAGGTTCTGCCCATTCTTTGGGTTTAGAGTTTAGGTTTTTATTTTATTTTTTTAGGTTCAAGTTTTAGGTTTTTATTTTAGGTATTTTCTAGGTTTTATTTTTTAAATTTAGGTTTTGATTTATTTTTAGTTTATTTTATTTTATTTAGCTTAGGTTTAGTTTATTTTAGGCTTAGGTTTAGGTTTTATTTATTTTAGTTTAGTTTATTTTATTTTAGGTTTAAGTTTATTTTACTTTATTTATTTTATTTTTATTTTAGGTTTAGGTTTTTTTAGTTTAGGGTTTATGTTTTAGTTTTTATTTATTTTTAGGTTTATTTTTAGGTTTAGGTTTTTATTTAGTTTTTATTTTATTTTATTTTTTTAGTTTAGTTTAGGTAAATATTTCTTTTATTTTAGTTTAGCTTTTACTTTATTTTATTTTATTTTTAGGTTTAGGTTTAGGTTTAGATTTTAGTTTATGTTTTTATTTTTTTTATTTTATCATTTTATTTTAGTTTAGGTTTTATTTATTTATTTTATTTTTATGTTATATTTAGTTTAGGCTTAGGTTTTAGCTTTCTAGGGTTTAAGGTTTATGGTTTCAGGTTTAGGGTTTTGGGTTTAGGGTTTGGGGTTTAGGGTTTTAGGTTTAGGTTTAGGGTTTTGGGTTTAGGTTTTAGTTTTATGGTTTAAGATTTAATTTAGGGTTTAGGGTTTAGGGTTTAGGATTTAGTGTTTAAGGTTTTTTTAATTGAGAATAAATTCAAATTCAACATTTCTTCTTTTCAATTTCATCAACTAAGTAGCACCCCAAGTTTTGTAAGACACAAGCGATGACATAGATAAAAAATGAGCACCCATAGAGCAAATCAAAAACCCTAGATAAGTAGAACGTCTACTATAAAGACACAATTCCATAAGTAGCCGATCGGATCAGTTATTCTTTAATTTCTTCAGTTCCCATCAGAACCACCCTCGCCTCTCAAGTAGCGAGATCAGCCATCATATCCTCAATATCTCCCTTTGCCACCACCACGGTTGTAACCTACACCACTCCAATCACCTCCATAACCACCACTTATCCGACCACCACCTCCATATCCACCAACACCTCTAGATCCCCACCACCACTGCGATAATTGTCACCTTCGCCTTGGCCTCCACCACTAGATCTAGACTGAGCCCAGTGGACGGTGATGTTCCTATCATTAAGGTTCTTCCCATTCTTAGGGATTAGGGTTATTTTAGGGTTTAGGGTTTAGGTTTTGGGTTAGTTTAGGGTTTAGGGTTTAGGATTTAAGGTTAGATTAGGGTTTAGGATTTAAGTTTAGTTTAGGTTTAGGTTTAGAGTTTTAGGTTATAGGATTTAGGGTTTAGGGCTTAAGTTTAGGGTTTAGGGTTTTAGGTTTTATTGTTTAGGGTTTAGGGTTTAGGGTTTTAGGGTTTATGGTTTAGGTTTTAGGTTTAAGGTTTAGGGTTTTAGGGTTTAGGGTTATAGGTTTAGGTCAGTAGGTTTATTGTTTAGGGTTTAGGGTTTAGGATTTAGGGTTTAGGGTTTAGGATTTAGGGTTTAGGGTTTAATTTTTTTAAAATAAGTAAATTGGTAGGTTTAGGTTTATTTAGTTTATTTTTATATTTATTTGAGATTATTTTATTTTTTATTCTTGTTTTGGTTTATTTTTTATTTTTTATAATTTAATTTATTTATTTTAGGTTTATTTATTTTATTTTAGGTTTTTTATTTTAATTTATTTTTTAGGTTTAGGTTTAGGTTTATTTTTTAGTTGAGTAATATTTTTGTTTTATTTTTAAAGTTTAGGTTTCAATTTTCAATTTTAGGTTTAGGTTTATGTTTTTATTTTTTAGGTTTAGATTTTTGGTTTTTATTTTAGGTTTTATTTTTTAGTTTAGGTTTAGGTTTATTTTTAGTCTATTTTATTTTATTTAGTTTAGGTTAAGGATTAGTTTATTTTAGGTTTTCTTTATTTTAATTTAGTTTATTTTAGTTTAGGCTTAGGTTTATTTTATTTTAGGTTTAGGTTTTTTTTACTTTAGGGTTTAGGTTTTATTATTTATTTATTTATTTATTTTTATTTTTAGGTTTATTTTTATGTTTAGGTTTTATTTAATTTACATTTTATTTTATTTTATTTTATGTTTATTCTATTTTTATTTTACATTTAGTTTTTATTTTATTTATGTTTTTTATTCTTAGGTTTATTTTTTTTTAGTTTAGGTTTTTATTTATTTATTTTAGTTTAATTTAATTTTTTTAATTTTATTTTATTTTTAGGTTTAGGTTAAGGTTTTAATTTAGTTTTCATTTTATTTTATTATTTTATTTAAGTTTAGGTTTATTTTTTATTTTATTATTAGGTTTTATTTAGTTTAGCTTTAGGTTTTTAAGTTTTTAAGGTTTAGGGTATAGGGTTTAGGTTTTTAGGGTTTAGGGTTTTAGGGTTTAGGGTTTAAGGTTAGGGCTTTGGGATTAAGGTTTAGTGTTTAGTTTTTAGGCTTTATAATTTATAGCTTGAGGGTTTAGGCTTTTGGGTTAGCTTATGGTTTAGGGTTAGTTTATGGTTTATGGTTTAAGATTTTGGGTTTAGTGCTTTAAGGGTTTAGGGTTTAGGGTTTAGGGTTAGTTTAGGGTTTTGGGTTTAGGGTTTTAGGGTTTAGGGTTTAGGGTTAGAGTTAGGGTTTAGAGTTTAGAGTTTAGGGTTTAAGGTTTATGATTTAGGGGTTAGGGTTAGTTTAGGGTTTAGGGTTTAGGGTTTTTTAGGGATTAGGGTTTAGGGTTGTACAGTTTAATGTTTATGATTCAGGGTTAAATTTAGGGTTATTAGTTTAGGGTTTATAGTTTAGGATTTAGGGTTTAGATTTTAGGGTTGTAGGTTTTGTGTTGTACATTTAGGGTTTAGGGTTTATTTTAGGGTTTATGGTTTAGGATTTAAGGTTTAGGTTTAGGGTTTAGGATTTTTTTTTAAAATTAAGTAAACTAGTAGGTTTAGGTTTATTTAGTCTATTTAGTTTATTTTTTTTACTTATTTTAGTATATTTTTTATTTTTTTATTTTTATTATGTTTTAATTTTTATTTTTATTTAGTTTAGTTTATTTATTTTAGATAAAATTTTTTTTTTAGGTTTAGGCTTATTTTTTTAGTTTAGTTTTATTTTTATTTCATTTTTTAGGTTTTGGTTTTATTTTTTATTTTTAGTCTTAAGTGTAGTTTTTTTTTAAGGCTTAGGTTTTCAATTTTTATTTTAAGTTTACTTTTAGGTTTTATTTTTTTAGTATAGGTTTAGGCTTATTTTTAGTTTATTTTATTTTATTTAGTTTAAGTTTAGCATTAGGTTTAGGTTTAGGATTTATTTATTTTAGTTTAGGTTTAGGTTTACTTTATTTTTTATTTTATTTTAGGTTTAGGTTTAGGTTTTTTTTTGTTTAGTAATTAGGTTTTATTTTTAATTTATTTTTAGGTTTAAGTTTTTATTTAGTTTTTATTTTATTTTATTTTAGGTTTATTTTATTTTTATCTTAAGTTTAGTTTTTATTTTATTTAGGTTTTTATTCTTAGGTTTATTTTATTTATAATTTAGTTTAGGCTTTTATTTATTTTATTTTTATTTATTTCTATATTTTATTTTATTTTATTTTTTTAGGTTTAGGTTTAGTTTATGTTTCTATTTTTTTATTTTTATTTCATTTAGGTATAGGTTTTAATTTATTTTATTATAAAGTTATTTAATTTAGATTTAGGTTTTATGTTTTCAAGGTTTAGGGTTTATGGTTTAGGGTTTTAGGGTTTATGGTTCTGATTAGGATTTAGGGTTTAGTGTTTAGTGTTTAGGCTTTAGGGTTTTGAGTTTAGTGTGCTTAAGGTTTAGGGTTTACAATTTAGGGTTTATGGTTAGCTTAGGGTTTATGGTTAGTTTAAAGTTTAAGGTTTACTCTTTAGGGTTTAGGGTGTTTAGGGTTTAAGGTTTAGGGTTTTAGGGTTTATGGTTAATGGTTTAGGGTTTATGGTTTAGGGTTAGGGTTAGGGTTTTGGGTTTAGGGTTTAGGTTTTAGGGTTTGGTGTTTAGGCTTTAGGGTTTACGTATTTGAGGGTTTAGGGTTTAAGGTTTTGGGTTTAGGGTTTAGGGTTTAAGGTTTAGGATTTAGGGTTAGGGTTAGGGTTTAGGGTTTTGGTTTTACAGTTATTTTAGGGTTTAGGGTTTAGGGTTTAGGGTTTTATAAGGTTTAGGTTTTAGGGTTTAGTGTTTAGTGATAGTTTTAGGGTTTAGAGTTTAAGGTTTAAGGTTTAGGATTTAGGGTTTAGGGTTTAGTGTTTTGGGTTTTGGGTTTTTTTTCAAAATTAAGTAAATTGTTAGGTTTAGATTTATTTAGTTTATTTTTTATTTATTTTAGTTTATTTTATTTTATTTTTTATTTTCATTTAGGTTTATTTTTTATTTTTATTTAGTTTAGTTTATTTATTTTAGGTTTACTTATTTTTGTTTCAATTTTTTAGTTTAGTTTACTTTTTAGGTTTAGATTTAGGTTTATGCTTATTTTATAGTTTAGTTTTTTTTATCTAATTTTTTAGTTTTGGTTTTATTTTTATTTTTTAGTTTAGGTTTAGGTTTTTATTTTATTTTTTTAGGTTTATATTTTATGTTTTTATTTTAGGTTTATTTTTAGGTTGTATTTTCTAGTTTAGGTTTAGGTTTATTTTTAGTTTATTTTATTTTATTTAGTTTAGGGTTTAGGTTTTTTTTTCATTTTAGGTTTATGTATTTTTTTTAATTTAGGGTTTAGGTTTTATTTTTTATTTATTTTTAGGTTTTATTTTTAGGTTTATTTTTATGATTTAGGTATTTATTTAACTTTTAATTTATTTTTATTTTATGTTTAGCTTTTATTTTGTTTAAGTTTTTTATTTTTTAGGTTTATTTTATTTTAGTTTAGTTTTAAGTTTTTATTTAATTTTATTTTCATGTTTAGGTTTAGGTTTAGGTTTTAGTTTAGGTTTTTACTTTATTTTATTTTATTTATTTTATTTAGGTTTAGGCTTTTTTATTTATTTTATTTTTGATTTTTTTTTAGTTTAGGTTTAGGTTTTTTGGTTTTTTGGGTTTAGTGTTTGGGGTTTAGGGTTTGGGGTTTAGGGTTTAGGGTTTAGGGTTTAAGATTTAGGGTTTTGGGTTTAGGGTTTAGGGTTTAGGCTTTAGGGTTTAGGGTTTAGTGGTAGGGTTACAGTTTTGGGTTTAGGGTTAGTTTAGGGTTTAGTGTTTAAGGTTTAATATTTTTTAGGATTTAGGGTTTAGGGTTTAGGGTTATAAGATTAGGGTTTAGGGTTTAAAATTAGTTTTAGGGGTTATGGTTTAGGGTTTAGGATTTAAGGTTTAGGGTTTAGGGTTTTTTTTTTAAATTAAGTAAACCAATATGTTTAAGTTTATTTAGTTATTTTTTATTTATTTTAGTTTATTTATTTATTTTATTTTTATTTAGATTTATTTTTTATTTTTTATTTAATTTACATTATTTATTTCCAGTTTATTTATTTTTGTTTAGGTTTTTTATTTTAGTTTACTTTCTAGATTTAGGTTTATGTTTATGCTTATTTCTTTATTTTAGATTTATTTTTATTTAATTTTTTAGGTTTTGATTTTATTTTTTATTTTTAGGTTTAGGTTTAGGTTTTTATTTTTTTTTAGGTTTAGGATTTAGGTTTTTATTTTAAGTTTATTTTTAGGTTTTATTTTTTAGTTTAGGTTTAGGTTTAATTATGATTTATATTAATATAGACTATAGGGCACATATACTACAATATTTCAAAACATCTTATAACATCCAAAAACACATCACTATATGCTCAAATAAATGATGCTACATTATAATATAATATATAGTAATATAATATGATTTATGGCTAGGCTTTAGGGTATTCAAATCTCTAACAGTCAAGGGAAAGTCTCTTGAATACATTTTCTTTAGCTTCCATAATTATGTTAGGATTAGGTCATTCTTTAGATATACTCCTAATGACATCTTTATTCAAGGTTTAGGGCTTAGGGTTTAGGGTTTGGGTTTATAGCTAGTTTAGGATTTTGGGTTTAAGGTATAGGTTTAATTTAGGGTTTAGGGTTTAGGGTTTAGGGTTAGTTTAGGATTTAGAGTTTAGGGTTTAAGGTTTATGTTTTTGGGTTTAGGGTTTGGGGTTGTATGTTTTAGGGTTTAAGGTTTTGGTTTTAGGGTTTAAGGTTTAGGTTTAGGGTTTAGGGTTTTAAGATTTAAGGTTTAGGGTTTAGGGCTTAGCATTTAAGGATTAAGGTTTAGGGTTTATGATTTAGGCTTTAGTGTTTACGGTTTAGGGTTTTAAGGGTTTATTGTTTAGGGTTTAGGGTTTAAGTTTTAGGTTTATATTTTAAGTTTTAGTTTAGAATTTAGGGTTTAGGGTTTGGGGTTTAAGGTTTATTTTAATAGAGAACAAATTCAGATTCAACATTTATTCTTTTCGATTTTGTCAACCAAGTAGCACCCCAAGTTTTCTAAGGCATAATCGATGACATAGATCAAAAATGAGCACCCATAAAGCAAATCAAAAACCCTAGATAACTAGAATTGTCTCTGTTATAAAGACAGTTCCATAAGCAGCAGATCGGATTGCTCATTCTTTAGTTTCTCTAGTTCTCATCAGAACAACCCCTTCCTCTTGCGTAGCGGGATCCTCCATCATATCCCCGATCTCTCCCTCCTCCACCACAACAAGTGTAACCTCCATCTCTCTTCCCGCCTCCATAATCACTATTGCTCCAACCACCACCTCCATATCCACCATCACCTCTAGATTCACCACCACGCAATAATCTCCACCTCTGCCTTTGCCTCCATTGCAAGATCTAGATAGAGCCTAGTTAACGGTGATGTTCCTACCATCAAGGTTCTGCCCATTCTTAGGGTTTAGAGTTTAGGTTTTTAATTTATTTTTTTAGGTTTAGGTTTTAGGTTTTTATTTTAGGTTTATTTTTAAGTTTTATTTTTTTCATTTAGGTTTTGGTTTATTTTTAGTTTATTTTATTTTATTTAGCTTAGGTTTAGGTTTAGGTTTAGTTTATTTTAGGTTTTAGTTTAGGTTTTATTTATTTCAGTTTAGTTTATTTTATTTTAGGTTTAGGTCTAATTTACTTTGTTTATTTTAATTTTATTTTAGGATTAAGTTTTTTTTAGATTACGGTTTATGTTTTATTTTTTATTTATTTTTAGGTTTATTTTTTAGGTTTAGGTTTTTATTTTGTTTTTATTTTATTTTATTTTATTTTCTTAGTTTAGTTTAGGTTTTTATTTTTTTTATTTTAGATTAGTTTTTATTTTTTTTAAATTTTATTTTTAGGTTTTTATTTAGGTTTAGACTTTAGTTTATGATTTTTTTAATTTTATTTTAGTTTAAGTTTTTTTATTTATTTTATTTTAATGTTTTATTTAGTTTAGGTTTAGGTTTTTAGCTTATTAGGGTTTAAGGTTTATGGTTTTGGGTTTAGGGTTTGGCATTTTGGGTTTTGGGTTTAGGGTTTATGTTTTAGTTTTAGGGTTTAAGTTTTAGTTTATGGTTTAGGGTTTAGGGTTTAGGATTTAGGTTTTTTTTTAATAAAGAACAAATTCAAATTCAACATTTCTTCTTTTCACTTTCATCAACCAAGTAGTACCCCAAGTTTTGTAAGACATAAGCGATGATATAGATAAAAAATGAGCACCCATAGAGAAAATCAAAATCCCTAGATAAGTAGAACCGTCTCTAATATAAAGACAGTTCCATAAGCAGCCGATCAGATTAGTTGTTCTTCAGTTTCTCCAGTTCCCATCAGAACCACCCATGTCTCTCGAGTAGCGGGATAGCCATCATATCCCCGATCTCTCCCTCCGTTACCACCATGATTGTAACATCTGTCTCTCCTCTCACCTCAATAACCACCACTTATCCGACCACCACCTCTATATCCACCAACACTTACAGATCCCCCACCACCACTACGATAATCGCAGCCTTCACCTTTGTCTCTGCCACCAGATCTAGACTAACCCTAGTTGAAGGTGATGTTCCTATCGTTCAGGTTCTTCCCATTCTTATGGTTTTGGGTTTTGGGTTTTGGGTTTAGGGTTAATTTAGGGTTTAGGGTTTAGGGTTTATTATTTAGGGTTTATGGTTTATTATTTAGGGTTTAGTGTTTAAGCTTTTAGGGTTTAGGGTTGTAGGTTTAGGGTAGTAGGTTTAGGGTTTAGGGTTTAGGGTTTAGGATCTAGGGTTTATGGTTTTATTTTTTTTCAAATTAAGTAAACCGGTAAGTTTAGGTTTATTTAGTTTATTTTTTTATTTATTTTAGTTTTTTTTATTTTTTATTTTTATTTTAGTTTATGTTTTATTTTTATTTAGTTTAACTTATTTATTTTAGGTTTATTTATTTTAGTTTAAGTATTTCATTTTAGTTTATTTTTTAAGTTTAGGTTTAGGTTTATGTTTAAGTTTATTTATTAGTTGAGTTTATTTTATTTTATTTTTTAGGGTTTAGGTTTTATTTTTTATTTTTTGGGTTTTGGTTTATTTTTTATTTTATTTTTTTAAGTTTAGGTTTTAGGTTTTTATTTTAGGTTTTATTTTTTAGTTTAAGTTTTAGTTTATTTTTAGTCTATTTTATTTTATTTAGTTTAGGTTTAGGTTTAGTTTATTCTAGGTTTTATTTATTTTAATTTATTTATTTTAGTTTAGGCTTAGGTTTATTTTATTTTTATTTTAGGTTTAGGTGTTTTTCTAGTTTAGGGTTTAGGTTTTATTATTTATTTATTTTTGATTTTATTTTTAGGTTGATTTTTAAGTTTAGGTTTTTATTTAATTCTTATTTTATTTTATTGTAAGTTTATTTTATTATTATTTTACATTTAGTTTTTATTTTATTTAGGTTTTTATTCTTAGGTTTATTTTATTTTTTAGTTTTGTTTAGGTTTTTATTTATTTTATTTTAGTTTATTTTAATTTTTTTATTTTATTACTAGGTTTATGTTTAGGTTTTAATTTAGGTTTATTTTATTTTTTATTTTATTTAGGTTTAGGTTTTAAGGTTTTCAGGGTTTATAGTTTAGGGTTTAGGGTTTTAGGGTTTAGGGTTTAAGGTTATGGTTTATAGATTAGGCTTTAGTGTTTAGTTTCTAGGCTTTATGATTTACGATTTTAAAGATTTAGGGTTTAGGGTTTAAGGTTAGCTTAAGGTTTCTAGTTTAGGGTTTATGGTTTAGGATTTAGGGTTTAGGGTTTTTAGGGTTTAGGGTTTAGGGTTTAGGGTTAGTTTAGGATTTTGGGTTTAGGGTTTTAGGGTTTAGGGTTTAGGGTTTAGGGTTTAAGGTTAGGGTTAGGGTTTAGGGTTTAGAGTTTTGGGTTAGGGTTTAGAGTTTAGGGTTTAGGGTTTAAGATTTATGGTTTAGGGTTAAGGGTTTAAGATTAGTTTAGGGTTTAGGGTTTAGGGTTTTGCAGGGTTTAGCATTTGGGGTTTAAGGTTTACGTTATTTTATTTATTTTATTTTAGATTTAGGTTTAGGTTTTTTTTTAGTTTAGTGATTAGGTTTTATTTTTTATTTACTTTTTAGGTTCAGGTTTTTATTTAATTTTTATTTAATTTTATTTTATGTTTATTTTATTTTATTTTAAGTTTAATTTTTATTTTATCTAGGTTTTTATTCTTAGGTTTATTTTATTTTTAGTTTAGTTTAGGTTTTATTTATTTTATTATAGTTTAATTCTATATTTTATTTTATATTTTTAGGTTTAGGTTTAGGTTTTAGTTTATGTTTATTTTATTTTATTTTATTTTATTTAGGTTTAGATTTTTTTATTTATTTATTTATTATGTTTTATTTAGTTTAGGTTTAGGTTTTCATGTTTTCAAGGTTCAGGGTTTAGGGTTTAGGTTTTATTGTTTAGTGTTTTAGGGTTTAGGGTTTTAGGGTTTATGGTTTAGAGTTAGGATTTATGATTTAGGGTTTAGTGTTTAGGCTTTAGGGTTTAGGGTTTAGTGAGTTTAGGGTTTAGGGTTTATAGTTAGCTTAGGGTTTAGGGTTAGTTTAAAGTTAAAGGTTTACTCTTTAGGGTTTTAGGGTTTGGGGTTACGGGTTTAGGTTTTAGAGTTTAGGGTTAGAGTTAGGGTTAGGTTTTGGGGTTAGGTTTAGGGTTTAGTTTAGTAACTTTAGGTTTGATTTGAGAGTTTAGGGTTATCTTTGGATTTAGGCTTTAGGGTTTAGGGTTTTTATTGTATTGGATCTAGGGTATAGGGTTAGTTTTGGGTTAAGGGTTCAGGGTTTACCATTTAGGATTTAGGGTTAGGGTTAGGGTTAGGGTTTAGGGTTTAGGGTTTAGGGTTTAGGTTTCAAGGTTATTTTAGGGTTTAGGGTTTTATGGTTTAGGGTTTAGGGTATAGGGTTTAGTGTTTAGGGATAGTTTTAGGGTTTAGAGTTTAGGGTTTAAGGATTAGGATTTAAGGTTTAGGGTTTAGTGTTTTGGGTTTAGTGTTTTTTTTAAAAAAAAATTAAGTAAATCGCTAGGTTTAGATTTATTTGATTTATTTAGTTTATTTATT
The DNA here is from genome assembly GCA_021442155.1 of Cymbidium sinense. Classification (NCBI taxonomy): domain Eukaryota; kingdom Viridiplantae; phylum Streptophyta; class Magnoliopsida; order Asparagales; family Orchidaceae; genus Cymbidium; species Cymbidium sinense. Next base: position 78,420,907 of record CM038222.1, on the reverse strand, counting down.
ATTTATTTTATTTTATTTTATTTTTTATTTTTATTTAGGTTTTTTTTATTTAGTTTAGTTTATTTATTTTAGGTTTACTTATTTTAGTTTAGGTTTTTTATTTTACTTTATTTTTTTGGTTTAGGTTGAGGTTTATGCTTATTATGCTTATTTTATAGTTTTGCTATTTTTATTTAATTTTTTAGTTTTGGTTTTATTTTTTATTTTTAGGTTTAGGTTTTGGTTTTTTTTTTTTTATTTTTTAGGTTTATGTTTTAAGTTTTATTTTAGGTTTATTTTTAGGTTTTATTTTTTAGTTTAGGTTTAGGTTTATTTTTATTTTATTTAATTTATTTAGTTTAAGGATTAGGTTTAGGTTTAAGGTTTACGTTTTTTTTTTAGGTTTAGGGTTTAGGTTTTATTTTTATTTATTTTAGGTTTACATTTTATTTAGTTTTATTTTATGTTTAGCTTTCATTTTATTTAGGGTTTTAATTTTTTAGGCTTATTTTATTTTAGTTTAGGTTTTAGTTTTTATTTAATTTTATTTTTGAATTTAGGTTTAAATTTAGGTTTTAGTTTAGGTTTAGGATTTTTGGTTTTTAAGATTTTGGGTTTGGAGTTTAGGTTTTTTGTTGTTGTGGAAAACCCCATATAGGGGAATTTTATTACCACAAAAAGAGGGTTATAAGATCCTTAAAGGGAATAAACTTCACAACTACTGCTCAAAGAGCTACAATCAGCCTAGAGAGTAAATCTCCTATCTAAGTACAACCAAAAGCAAAATGAAAGAGTAAATGAAAGCAAAAGATACAAATTGATTAACATAGATAAGCCAATGGATAGATTAGTGCCAAAGCTCTTGAGAATGAGAGTGCATCACACTAGAGCAAACACGCAGAGAGCAAGAGAAGTGCACCTACAAAATTGTAGAAAGATAGAAATTAGAAGCGTTAAAGTAATCTGAGACAAAATGAAAATTGAAAAGCATAAATTGAGAAAGATTATAAAGTAGTGTAATAGAGAAGGCTCAGCTCGACCACATCAAATTGGGGCGGATGCAAATATGAGCATCAAACTTAGAAGGGTTACAACACAAGAGCTACTACCAAACCAAAAGGAGTGAAATCATCACAACAATCATAGCCAACAAACATGGGAAGATAGTAACCATTTGTTGAAAGTCTTTTGAGCCTTAGTATCGCAAACCTAAGTAAAACCATATACACCGATAGAAAAGGATACAACAAAGAAGCAGAATGGGTAAGGGGATCCCATGCGAATAAATATCATCAATATAGTCACCATGGCATGAGAAACCCTACACATATGAAAATGAACTTCATCCACCTTATTTTTTAACAGAGGCAAGGGTTTAATTAGACCGACATGAAAACCCACCACAGAAAGCAAGAAAGGGTCGGAGAGGAAAGCAATACACAACTAGTTGAAAAAACAAATCCCAAGGAAAATAAACAAGCATGTAAATAGCTCCAACCCAAACATATAGGACATATATGAAGTTAATAACCCGAGTGTATAGCAAAAGCATAACCCAAACTCAAATTACAACAGAAATGCGAAGTTTAAGAGATAAGATGGGAATGCAATAGCAAATTAGGTGGACCGAGGCACAGATAATAAGCTGCTCCCCACCACAAACAGATCCAAATTAAGACAATCAGATAGACAACCCCAGAAGTAGCTTGCTAGGCATAAAACTCGATAATCTAGTTCATCCAACAACCAAGATAGCAAAAAATAGCAAGCCGGCCATAAAACCACCATTCGAATAGGCAGTACATAAGGTAACATCCAAGTAGGCAATAGCATAAGCACAGTGATCTACACAATTGGGAAGGTGAGGATAGCAAAAGCAATCAGAAAAATAACCCCAAAAGCATCCTGCTAGACATGATAGACAACCCTAGTAGCAGCTTGCTGGGCATAAATAATCCAGTTCAGCCAACAACCAAGATATCAATTAATAGCAAGTAGGCCATAAAACCACCCATTCAGAATAGACAATGCATAAGTTAATTTCCAAGTAGGTAATAGCATAATCTCAGTGATCTGGACAAGTCTAATTGAACCAAAATGGAAAAAATAGCAGCAATTTAGATAGACCACAAACATGTGTTGATCGGATCACGGATGCAACAATAAAATCAGCGAGAAAATCAAAAGCCAACAAACAACCAACAATCTCAGAGGAAGCCTGCTGGACATAAAGTCCAAAATTCCAATAGCCAATAATTAAAACAACAATACAAATATTGCACCCACCATAAGATAAGACAATAAAAATAGTGGTACAACATAGACACAAAAGGGTTTCAAAAGGGAGCCATCATAAAAATCATTCAAGATAAATAAAGGAGAGCTAGAAACCATCCTCAGTAAAAGTAGACTAGAAAGAAATCATTAAGTAATTCTAATCCTGGAAAGAGACAATAATAATAATAAGGGTATGGTAGTTCCTCTCCTTACAAGTTGGTAAGGTGAGGTTAGCAAAAGCAATCGGAAAAATAGCCCCAAAAGTAGCCTGCTGGACATAAGACCCAAAAATCCAACAACCAATAATTAAAACATCAAAACATTTATTGCACCCACCATAAGATAAACCAGTAAAAAATAGTGGAACAACATAGAGTTGAAAGTGGTTCAAAGGAAAGCCATCATTGAAATCCTTCAAGACACACAAAAGCAGACCGGTAAGCCCGACATCGGTAAAATAAGGCGAAAGGAAATCAATAAGTAATTCCAATCACGCAAAGAATAAGTTATAGTAGCAAGGGTATTGCGGTTTCTCTCTTACAGGGTTGTGGAGGTGAGGTTAGGGAGCATAAGAGGGGCCACATCCATTTTCCAGAAAAAGGAAAAGAGACAGAACACAGCTTAACCATATAATGATAGATACAGAGATAAATCTGTTGATCGAGAAAGTAAAGCATAAGGTAATACATATCCCTCCAGTAGACAGGAAACACCTTACCATTAATAGTGGAAACCGTAGAAGTAGTAAGACCCTAAAAATTGTTAGGGTAATTAATCCAATAGTAGATGCCACAGAGATCAGCTATTAACTAGAAAGGGTTATCAGGAAGATGCAAAACAACCTCAGAGGAAGCCTGCTGGACATAAGGTCCAAAATTCCAACGACCATAAAATAAAACAATTATTGCACCATTGAAAAAAACCAATAAAAAATAGTGATGCAACATTGACACAAAAGGGGTTCAAAAGGAAGCCATCAATGAAATCCTTCAATACAAAGGAGAGCAGGCTTGCAGGTAAACTAACATCCTCAGTAAAAGCAGACTGGAAGGAAATCATTAAGTAAGTCCAATCCTGCAAAGAGACAATAATAATAACAAGGGTATTGCAGTTTCTCTCCTTACAGGTTGGGAAGGTGAGGTTAGCAAATGCAATCAGAAAACCAACCCCAAAAGTAGTCTGCAAGATATAAGACCCAAAAAGTCAGCAGCCAACAATTAAAATAGCAAAACATATATTGCACCCACCATAGGAAAATCCAGTAAAAAGCAGTGGAATAATGTAGAGTCGAGAATGGTTCAAAGGAAAGCCATCTTTAAAATCCATCAAGACACCTAAAAGCAGACCAGTAGCTAATCCCACAACATCAGTACAAATAGGATGGATGGAAATCAAGAAGTAATTCCAATCCTGAACATTAATAATGGAAACAGCATAAGTAGTAAGACCCCAAATAAGGTTCGGGTAATTAAACCAACAAAAGATTCCACAGAGATCAACAATTAACCAGAAAGGGGTATCAGGAAGATGCATCAGCAAAATCCAAAAAAATAGCAACACAAAATAGAAGTTGATCATGCAGTAAAACAGGTAATATAATAGGCCAAACCAATAGGATGGATTAATTTCTGAGGTAAGGGAGTCCAGTATTGCCAAATTAACCAAACCAAGCAAATGTTTAGGAAGTCTAAGATGATCAAAGAATTTTATGCCATCTAATCTAGCACTCAGATTGGAATGGTAATCAGCACATGCATTACCCTCACACTATACATGAGTGATTTTAAAATAGAGTGAGAAAGGAGAGCTCTAGTATGCTTGAGAAGATAGTACAATTATGTATTGCCCATTTTGGTGGAAGTCAAAAGATCAATCAGCAACAGGGCATCCACCTCAATCCAAATATTGAGCCAACCTTTTGAAGGCAAATCTCAATTGCTTTTTTTAAACTACCATTATCTCGACAAAGGAGCGAGCAAGTATTAAGGGGGTAAGCAAAAGCACATAGAACTTTACCATTAAGGTTTTTGAAAATTCCACCACAGCCAGAAGCATTTTGAGAGACAGAGCCATCAGTGTTAATTTTAATAGTATTAGCATGAGGTTTTACCCAATAAACAATCTTGCCATATTTACAGTTGGGTGGATCTAAGTTAAAACCAGTTTATTGACAAATTTACAACCTTTCAATTGATTGTAGTTAATTAAATTGGCATTAAACAAGTCACAAATTTTATTTTTAATTCTAGCAATTATCCTCATATGGTTCATAGGAATCCCATGATGTTTTGCATCATTTTTGTCCATCCATATGAACCAAATAAGAGTGATAGCAGTTATGACTTTAATGTGGCCTTTAATAGTGGTTTCAAAATAAACTTCAAGAAGTTGGTAAAGAGTTAAGGAGCCATTGAATTTGATAATATTAAAGAGATCATTATACCAAATCCAAAGTTTGGAAGCAATGTCTCTTTAATACATGATTCACATTCTCAATGTGAAAGCGTGATAACATTTTGAAGGTAAGTAAAACCTTTACCCCAATAAGGAGTCAAGGATGAAGTTTTTCAAAATATGCCAAGTTAGAATAGAATAAGAAATAGGAATTGTGTTATTCTAAAGTTTGAAAAACACATTGGAGAAATCAAAAGCTTCTTTAATATGAATCCAAACATTTTTAAGGTTGAAAACACCATTTTGAGAAAGCTTAAAAAGGATCTGATCATGATTGCTAGGAGTGATAGGAATAGTGTAGTAAGCTTATTTAAAAAGAGAAAGGAATATAATCGGTAAACTTACTATTGTTCCACATATTATTACAGAAGAGTTCACTTTAATAGCGATTGGAGTGGGTAGAAAGTAAATCATCAATGGACCCACCTCCAGTCTAGTTATCTTGCCAAAAGAAAGAGGTTCCAGAGTTAATCCCCAAGATATTAATGATTCAACTTTTCATTTAATGGAACAAAGCCTTTTCCAGATAGGAGAGTCTCCCGCTTTATAGGTGCAAATGAGAGGGTGTTTAGCCTGGCAGTATTTGGCAGTCATGAAATTAGCCCAAAGACTATTGTTGCTCTTAAAATTCCACCAAAGTTTATAGGAAAAAGTAGTGATAGCTTCCTTGATTGGATTACATCCAAGACCACCTTGAGTGCCACAAAATTTATACTAAGAGGTCCAATGTATTCTTTTAGAAGAATTGTTAGAACCCCAAAAGAATTTGTTAAGGAGGGCTCAATTACTGATGGTAGAATTGGTCGGCATAATGGTTTGAATGAGATATAACGGCATGGAGTTAAGGGTGCTCTTAATCAAAGTGAGCCTACCACCAAATGAGAGTAAATGGAATTCCCAAATAGAAATTTTATTAGAGATTTTTTGAATAAGCTCATCAAAGAGATGTGATCTTTTCTGACCTTTTAAAAATGGAGCACCAAGATATTTAATAGGAAGTTGTTGTTGCTAAAAATAAGTAATTCTCAAGATTTGGTTGATCCTATTACTAGGGATTTTAGAGGAAGGAATGAAACAACTTTTACCTTAGTTAAGAGACCACTTTCATTACCAAATTTATTTAAAAGATTCTTAATAGTTTTAATGTGATGAATAGAGGCATTGCAAAAGATTATGAAGTCATCGAAACCTAAGATGAGACAGGAAGACCACCTTGAGTTATAAAAACATGCTAGGATTATTGTTGAAAAGATCATTAAGGCTCCTCAAAAGATATTCAACAGCAATAATAAAAAGAGAGGGAGATAAGGGATCTCCTTATCTCAAACCATGCATCGAAGGGAAAAAACCTAGGGACTCACCATTCATGATAATGGAGAACCAAATATTGGTAATACAATTTTTAATGAGGCAGATAAAATAGTCAGAAAAACTAAACAAATGAAGAATTTGGAAGAGAAAATTCTAAGAGAGGTTGTCAAAAGCTTTAGAGATGTCCAATTTGAAAAGGATGTTACCATCTTTGGTAGAAGCATCAATGTCATGAATCCGCTCTTGGGCTAGAAGAATGTTGTCAAATGTAGCTCTACCTTTAACAAAGCCAGTTTGGTTGGGGGAAATAATTTTAGGTTACAGCAGACTAATTCTATTGGCAATTAATTTAGTAATGAGTTTATGAAAGAAGGTGCAAAGGCTGATAGGTTTGAAATTGCCCGAAGATTCAGGATTATTAATTTTGGGAATGAGAATAATGGAGGTGCTAGAACAATATCTAAGTAAAGGATTTTCATCGAAAAAATCAATGACAACATCAACAAGGTCAGACTTAATAATAGACTAACAATGCTAAAAAAATTGAGTCGTGTAGCCTTCAGGGCCAACAACAGAATCAGTGTTCATGCTATTGAGAATACTACCAATCTTAACTTCCATAGGACACAAACTAAGCAAGTGGTTGTCATCATTAGTAATCGATGAAGGAATCAGGTGTGAGTTGGAGAGAGCTTCTAAGGAAGGGTTGTTATTTAATAAGTTTTTAAAATGATGTATGATAGAATCTTTAATATCATTATTATCAGTGATCCAGTTGCCGTTATTATTTTTAATTTTTTTAATAGAGTTTATGGCTTTCTTTTTTTTGAAAAGAGCATGGAAGTACCTGGTATTTCTGTCACCATCAGTAATATGTTTGTTAGCAGTCTTTTGCTACCGGTAGCTTTCCTCCATATTGATAATTAACCAAGTTATCTTTAGCTTCATTCAACTCCTCAAGTTTAGTAGAATCAATCAAAACAGCATCTTCAAGAGAACAAACTAATTGTTCCATATTTTTGAGATTAGCAAAGAGATTTTAAAATGATTCCAACAATTTATTTTGTTTAAGCCTTTTAAGCTTAAGCGAGGAAAATCATGCCCTTAATAAGGGATAAAGAGGAGCTGGATTCAACATTTGGATCATGGAATCTAAGTTGGGAGGATAATCTCTTGGAGGATTTTGGAATCAAAAGTAGCATGATCAGACAAAGTTCTGCTCAAATGTTCAATAGAAGTAAGAGGCCATTGATTGATCCAAAGAGAATTAAAAAGAGTCCTATCAAGCCACTACCAGAGTCTAGAGTTATGCCACGTATAATCGGAGCTCGAAAAGCCAATATCAATCAGATTGCAATCAAGAATCATATTAGAAAAATCTTCCATGGAATGAATGTTAGGAGAGAAACCACCCCTTCTTTCTAAGGAAGAGAGAATAGTGTTGAAGTCACCCCAACCAACCATGGTTTGTTGATCGAGGAGGCAAAGGTTCTTAAGTTATCCCAAAGGATGTTCCTACCACTCTATTACAAGAAGCATAAATAAAGGAACCAAGAAAAAAATCACCTAATGAGATGTGGACATTAACAATTGTTGAAGATCATCAAGGATAGAGATGTTGACTAAATTATTCCAAAACACCAAATTTTATTGTTAATATTATAAAATAAATTTTGAAAGCCAAGCATTCTAGGAACATGGTTGATCTTAGAAGAGTGTATGAATGGTTCAATAATAACATAAGCTATGTGATGAGTACGACAAAGACTTCTAATACAGTTGAGGACCATGAGAGTCCTAATACCCCGAACATTCCAAATTAGTAAATTGATCATAATAAAATAAGAAGGAAAGGAAAAGAGATAACAAAAGAAATAAAAAGCAAGAAGAAAAGAAAACTAAAAGTAGTTATTTATGGAAAGTTAGAGAAGATCTAGTAGTTCTAATAGAGCTATTAGTGAACATTTTATCTTTAAAGGATTTTTTTTTAAATATTTTGAAAAGGTCTATCTTTGTCCAAAGTATCCCCATCCGATAGAGTGATTTGTGATATTGAGAATAGAACGTATCGGTCAAAGCATTTCTAATGATAATTTCCCCTTCTTCAATGTCAGAATTAAGCTAAGAAAGAGGGTTAGCATGTGTATCACTCTGAAGGGTAGGAGAAGGAGAGGTTGTGAAGCCATTAATAGCATAGATTACATACTCTGTTTCAGAATTATTTTTCATATTTTGTTCCATTATCAAAGGATCAACAGTTTTCAGATTTTGTTCTTTCATCAAAGGATCAATTCTAGAATTTGTTTTTAGATTTTGATCCAACCTGAAGTTTCCATTCAAATCACCACTAGGGTTCATACGAGTCTCCTCGAGTTCACTAGACAAAAGGGGTAAGTTAGACTGAGTCAAGGTATTATCTTGAGGAGCCAAAATATTACAATTAGAAGTAATGATAATTAAGTTATCATTAGCCTCCTCATGAACGTCATAAGCATTATTTTTAACATGCTCAGATTGCTCTCCAATAGCAAATCAGTGGATACAAAAGGAGTAGGGGTAGGGGGATGATTCCCATTTTGAGTGACTTTAGGCACATAATTAAATTTATTGATTTTTTCATTTGATAGAGTAGGATTAGGATCCGACAATTTATTCATTTTAAGATGAGGATGCAACACAAAACATTCAGAATGATCATGGCCATGAATCTTACAATGTGTGCAAAAAATAGGAAAATTCTCAAATTTGACTTTTTGATTATAACCAAATTTCTCAGAGCTGATCCAAATTTCTTTAGGATGCTTTTTAGTAATAATAATCTCAACCAAAATATGAGCAACAGAAGGCCATGATCTCGCAGCGGTGACCTGATCAATTTGAAGAGGCTAACCAAAGAGAGCCCCAACCACAAAGAGGACTTGATGTGTAACATAATGTATTCTCATATTAGGAAGAGCATGCCATATAGGAACAATTGGGGATTCCTCTTTTATATCAAAAAGAGGAGACCATTTTAGAAGTTGCATTTGACAATTAAACACAAAGTAAGAGCGACGGGCAAAAACTCTAGAATAATCTAAGTCATTAAAGAGCTGAATTAAAATATGCCTAGGATCAATCAATCCGATAGTGAAAATGCCTGAAAGTTTAAGGATATGGAAAAAAGATCGAATGTTATCGAGAGTTGGCCAATGTAAGGAAAATTTACCAACTAATGAGAATTCAAAAGGCTTCGCCAACTTTTCCACGTCTAGATCCAAGCACATAACAGTAGGCATCCCACAAAATAAGGTTGAGATCAAATTCATTGAAGCATTAGGGGAAAGGTTCTTACGGATAAGGCATCCTTGAAGGACTTAATTGCGGTGAGCGTGGATGATTTTGGATCCAAAATTCCATGTAAATCGATGCCTAAGACGCCTCAAGTTTGAAAAGCTAGGTTGCACAGTGGCTACATTGCCATTGAAAACAAGGGTAACTCACATTAGTGGCCAATCAGAGAAATTATCGAAAATATGATCAAAAATGATCGAAAATGGCCCATAAGGAAAACGAAAGGAAAACTCAATGCTTGGGTTGGATTTTTTTTTTTTTGTGTTTGGATTTTTTTGGTTTTGGATTTTTGGTTTGGATTTTTGGGTTTGGATTTTTTTTTTGTTTTTTGGTTTTTGGTTTGGAGAAAAGGGTTTAGTGTTTAGGAATTAGGATTTAGGGTTTAGGGTTGTAAGTTTTTGGGTTTAGGGTTTAGGGTTTGAGATTTAGGGTTTAGGATTTAGGGTTTAAGCTTTAGGGTTTAGGGTTTAGGGTTTAGGATTTAGGGTTTTAATGTTTAGGGTTTAGTGTTTATTATTTGGGTTAGGGTTTAGGGTTAGTTTAGGGTTTGTGTTTTAGGGTTTTAGTTTAGGGTTTTACTTGTAGGATTAGGGTTAAAGGTTTAAGGTTAGTTTAGGGGTTATGGTTTAGGGTTTAAGATTTAGGGTTTAGGGTTTAGGGTTTTAAGTAAACCACTAAGTTTATTTAGTTTATTTTTTATTTTAGTTTATTTTATTTTTATTATTTTATTTTTTTTTATTATTTAATTTAGTTTATTTTTTTATTTTAAGTTTTTTATTTTAGTTTATTTTCTAGGTTTAGCTTTATTTTTATGCTTATTTTGTAGTTTAGATTAATTTTTAAATAATTTTTTAGTTTTGGTTTTATTTTTTATTTTTAGGTTTAGGTTTAGGTTTTAATTTTGTTTTTTAAGTTTTAGATTTTAGGTTTTTATTTTAAGTTTATTTTTAAGTTTTATTTTTTTAGTTTAGGTTTATGTTTATTTTTATTTTATTTTATTATATTTAGTTTAGGGTTTAGGTTTAGTTTATTTTAGGTTTAGGTTTAGGTTTTATTTATTTTAGTTTAGTTTATTCTAGTTTATGTTTAGGTTTATTTTATCTTGTTTATTTTAGGTTTAGGATTTTTCTAATTTAGGGTTTAATTTTTTTTTAATTTATTTTTAGGTTTATTTCTTTGGTTTTGGTTTCTATTTACTTTTTATTTTATTTTATTTTAGATTTATTTTATTTTTATTTTACATTTAGTTTTTATTTTATTTAAGTTTTTTATTTTTAGGTTTATTTAATTTTTTAGTTTAGTTTAGGTTTCTACGTAATTTATTTTAGTTTATGTTTTATTTTTTATTTTAATTTACTTTTATGTTTAAGTTTAGGTTTAGGTTTAGGTTTAGGTTTTAGTTTATGTTTTTATTTTATTTTATATTTTTATTTTATTTAGGTTTAGCTTTTATTTATTTTATTTTTATGTTTTATTTAGTTTAGGTTTACATTTTTAGGTTTTTAGTGTTTAGGGTTTAGGGTTTAGGGTTTAGGGTTTGGGGTCTAGAGTTAAGGGTTTAGGTTTGTATGTTCGATGGTTTAGGGTTTAGGGATTAGTGCTTAGGGTTTAGGGTTTAGGATTTAGGGTTTTAAGGTTTATGGTTTAGGGTTTAGGGTTTAGGGTTCGTGCTTTAGGTTTTAGGGTTAGTTTTAAGGTTTAGGGTTTTGGGTTTAGGGTTTAGGATTTATGGTTAGGGTTTTTTTTTATTATTTTATTATTTTTATTTTTTTAAATAAAGTAAACTAATATGTTTAGTGTTTATTTTATTATTTTATTTTTATTTAAGTTTATTTTTATTTTTATTTAGTTTAGTTTATTTATTTTAAGTTTATTTATTTTTAGCTTAGGTTTTATTTTAGTTTATTTTTAAGATTTAGGTTTAGCTTTATGTTTATGTTTTAGTTTAATTTAATTTTATTTTATTTTTTAGGTTTAGGTATTATTTTATTTTTTAGGTTTAGGTTTAGGTTTTTTTATTTTATTTTTTAGGTTTAGGTTTTGGGTTTTATTTAAGGTTTATTCTTAGGTTTTATTTTTTAGTTTAGGGTTAGGTTTATCTTTAGTTTATTTTATTTTATTTAGGGTTTAGGCTTTGGTTTAGATTTAGTTTTTTTAGGTTTAAGTTTTATTTATTTTAGTTTATTTTATTTTAGTTTATGTTTAGGTTAAATTTATTTTAATTTTAGGTATATTTTTTTAGTTTAAGGTTTAGTTTTTTTTTATTTTTTATTTTGGTTTTATGTTTAGGTTAATTTTTTAGGCTTATGTTTTTATTTAGTTTTTATTTTATTTTATTTTTAGTTTATTTTATTTTAATTTTAGGTTTATTTTGATTTTTATTTTAGGTTTATTTCATTTTTATTTTAGGTTTAGTTTTTATTTTATTTAGGTTTTTTATTTTTTAGTTTAGTTTAGGTTTTTATTTATTTTATTTTAGTTTATTTTATTTTCTATTTTATTTTCTTTTTAGGTTTAAGTTTAGTTTTTAGTTTAGGTTTTTATTTTATTTTATTTTATTTATTTTATTTTGGTTTAGGTTTATTTATTTATTTTATTTTTTGGTTTTATTTTGTTTAGGTTTAAGTTTTTAACTTCTTAGGGTTTAGGGTTTAGGATTAGTTCAGGGTTTAGGGTCTAAAGTTTGTGGTTTGGTGTTTAGGGTTTAAAGATTAAGGTTTTGATTTAAGGTTTAAAGTTTAGGCTTTAATGTTTAGGTATAGGGTTTAGGGTTTTGGGTTTTAGGGTTTAGGGTTTAGGGTTTAGGGTTTTGTGTTTAGGGTTTTATGGTTTAGGGTATAGGGTTTAGGGTTTAAGGTTTAGGGTTTGGGCTTTAGGTTTAGGGTTCAGTTTGATTCAGATTTTTGGTTTTTTTTCTTACAGAGAACAAATTCAGATTCAACATTTCTTCTTTTCAATTTCATCAACCAAGTAACACACCAAGTTTCTTAAGACACAAGTGATGACAGATAAAAATTAGCACGCATAGAGTAAATCAAAAACCTTAGATAACTAGAACCATCATTACCGTAAAGACACAGTTCCATAAGCAGATCGGATTGGCCGTTATTCAGTTTCTCCAATTCCCATTAGAACCACCTAGGCCTCTCGAGTAACAGGATCCACCGTGATATCCCGATTTCTCCCTCTGCCACCACCATGCTTGTAATCTCCGTCGCTCCCCCCGCCTCCATAACCACCACTGCTCTGACCACCACCTTAATAACCACTAGCACCTCCAGATCCCCCACCACCACTATGATAACCATAGCCTCTGCCTTCACCACTACTACCAGATCTAGATTGAGCCTGGTTGCCGGTGATGTTCCTGCAGTCAAGGTTCTATCCACTCTTAAGGTTTATATTTATTAGGTTTTATGGTTTAAGTTTATTTTTTTGTTTTTTTAGTTAATTTAGGTTTAGGGTTTAGGGTTTAGGGTTAAGGGTATAGGGTTTAATTCTTTAAAATTAATGCTTTTAGGGTTTAGGGTTTAGGGTTCAGGGTTTTGTGTTTAGGCTTCAGAGTTTTGAGGGTTTAGGGTTTACGGTTAGCTCAGGGTTTAGAGTTAGTTTATGGTTTAGGCTTTAGGGCTTAAGGTTTCTAGGGTTTAGGGTTTAGGGTTAGTTTTGGGTTTAGGGTTTAGGGTTTAAGGTTTAGGGTTTCAGGTTAGGGTTAGGGTTCAGGGTTTAAGGTTTAGGGTTTATAATTTAGAATTTAGGGTTAGTTTAGGGTGTAGGGTTTAGGGTTTAGGGTTTACAGTTTAGAATTTTTTAGTGTTTAGTGTTTAAGGTTTAGGATTATAGGTTTAGGGTTTAGGGTTTAGGGTTAGTTTTAGGGTTTAGGGTTTAGAGGTTTAGCTTTTTTTAAAATTAATTAAACCGACATGTTTAGGTTTATTTAGTTTATTTTTTGTTTTTGGTTTACATTTTTTTAATGAGTTTAGATTTTCTTTTAAGGTTTATTTTTAGGTTTAGATTTTTATTTTATTTTTGTTTTATTTTATTTTAGGTTTATTTTATTTTTATTTTACATTTAGCTTTTATTTTATTTAGGCTTTTTTATTTTTAATTTTATTTTATTTTTAATTTATTTTAAGTTTTTAATTACTTTATTTTAGTTTATTTTATTTTACTTTTAGGTTTAGGTTTAGGTTTTAGTTTAGATTTTAGTTCCATTTGATTTCTTTATTTTATTTAGGTTTAGGTTTTTTTATTTAGTTTAAGTTTAAGTTTTTAGGTTTTTTGCTTTTTAAGGATTAGAGATTAGGGTTTAGGGTTTAGGGTTTAGGGGGGGGTTTTAGGGTATAAGGTTTTAGTATTTAGGTTTTTGTGTTACGATTTAGGGTTTAGGATTTATGGTTTAGTGTTTAGACTTTAGGGATTAGGGTTTAGGGTTTAAGATTTAGAGTTTAGAGTTTAGGGTTTAGGGTTTAGGGTTTAGGGTTTATGGTTTAGGGTTTGGGGTGTTAGGTTTAGGGTTTAGGGTTAAGGTTTTTTTTAAAAAAAAAAATTAAGTAAACTCGTAGGGTTAGGTTTATTTAGTTTATTATTTATTTATTTTATTTTTTATTTTTATTTCAATTTATTTTTATTTATATTTAATTTAGTTTTTTCTATTTTAGGTTTATTTATTATAGTTCAGGTTTTTTTATTTTAGTTTATTTTTAAGTTTAGGTTTAAGTTTATTTTCTAGTTTATTTTTATTTTATTTTATTTTCTAGATTTATGTTTTATTTTTAATTTTTAGGTTTAGGATTAGGTTTTTATTTTATTTTTGTAGGTTTAAGTTTTAAGTTTTATTTTAGGTTTATTTTTTTGTTTTATTTTTTAGTTTAAGTTTAGAGTTATTTTAGTTTATTTTATTTTATTTAGTTTAGGGTTTATGTTAGTTTATTTTTGGTTTTAAGTTCAGGTTTTATTTATTTTAGTTTAGTTTATTTTAGTTTAAGTTTACGTTTATTTTAATTTGTTTATTTTTTTAGTTTTGGGTTTAGGTTTTATTTTTTATTTATTTTTAGGTTTTAGGTTTATTTTTTTGGTTGAAGTTTTTATTTTGTTTTAATTTTATTTTATTGTAGGTTTATTTTATTTTTATTTTACATTAAGTTTTTATTTCATTTAGGTTTTAATTTTTAGGTTTATTTTATTTTTTTTTAGTTTAGGTTTTATTTATTTTATTTTAGTTTACTTTTATTTTTTATTTTATTTTATTTTTATGTTTAGGTTTAGGTTTAGGTTTTAGTTTAGCTTTTTATTTTCATTTTTCTATATTTTGTTTAGGTTTTGATTTATTTATTTATTTTATTTTTAGGTTTTATTTAGTTTAAGTTTAGGTTTTTAGGTTTTTAGGGCTTAGGGTTTAGGATTTAGGGTTTAGGGTTTAGGGTTTAGTGTTTAGGGTTGTAGGTTTTAGGCTTTAGGGTTTAGGTTTTATGGTTTAGGATATAAGGTTTAGGGTTTAGGGTTGTAAGTTTAGGGTTGAGGTTTAAGGTTAGGGTTTTCTTTTTTAATTAAGTAAATTCATAGGTTTAGGTTTATTTAGTTTATTTAGTTTATTTTTAATTTATTTGATTTGATTTAATTTTTTATTTTTTAGGTGTATTTTTATTTCTATTTGGTTTAGTTTATTTATTTTATGTTTATTTATTTTAGTTTAGGTTTTTTATTTTATTTTATTTCTTAGGTTTAAGTTTATGTTTAGGTTTATTTTTTAGTTTAGTTTAGTTTTTATTTAATTTTTAGGTTTAAGTTTTTTTTTTAATTTTTAATTTTAGGTTTATTTTATTTTCTTAGGTTTAGGTTTTATTTATTTTATTTTTCATTTAGGTTTATTTTATTTTATTTAGGTTTAGGTTTAGGTTTAGGTTTTATTTATTTTAATTTAGTTTATTTTAGTTTAGGTTTATGTTTATTTTATTTTTATTTTAAGTTTAGGTTGTTTTTTTTTAGTTTAGGGTTTAGGTTTTATTTTGTATTTATTTTTAGGTTTATTTTTTAGGTTTAGGTTTTTATTTAGTTTTTATTTTATTTTTTTTAGGTTTAGTTTTTTCCTTTATTTAGGTTTCTTTCTAGTTTAGTTTAGGTTTTTATTTATTTTAATTTAGTTTTATTTTTATTTTTTATTATATTTTCTTTTTAGGTTTAGGATTTAGTTTAAGTTTTTAGTTAATTTTATTTTATTTTATTATTTTATTTTGGTTAAGGTTTTTTAATTTATTTTATTTTTAGGCTTTATTTAGTTTAGGTTTGAATTTTTAGCTTTTTATGGTTTAGGGTTTAGGGTTAAGGGTTTATGGTTTGGGATTTAGGATTTAGGGTTTAGGGTTTATGGTTTATGTTTTAAGATTTAGGGTTTAGGGTTTCGGGTTTAGGGTTTAGAGTTTTGTGGTTTAGGGTTTAGGGTTTAAGGTTTAGGGCTT
The DNA here is from genome assembly GCA_021442155.1 of Cymbidium sinense. Classification (NCBI taxonomy): domain Eukaryota; kingdom Viridiplantae; phylum Streptophyta; class Magnoliopsida; order Asparagales; family Orchidaceae; genus Cymbidium; species Cymbidium sinense. The sequence goes on along the minus strand of CM038222.1, from coordinate 78,405,095 downwards.
TTGAGGGTTTAGGTTTAGGTTTTACGTTTAGGGTTCAAGTTTTAGTTTAGGGTTTAGGATTTTTGGATTTTTTTATTTTAAGAGAGAACAAATTCATATTCAACATTTCTTCTTTTTGATTTCATCAACCAGGAAACAGACCAAGTTTTCTTAGACACTGGCGACGACATAGATGAAAAATGAGCACGCATAGAGTAAATCAAAAACCCTAGATAACTGGAACCATCTCTACTGTAAAGATAATTCCAGAAGCAGTAGATCGGATCAGCCATTCTTCAATTTCTCCAATTTTGATCAGAAATACCCCGGCCTCTCGAGTTGCGGGATCCACCATCATATCCTCGATCTCTCCCTCCGCCACCATCATGGTTGTAACCTTCGTCGCTCCTCTCGCCTCCATAACCACCACTGCTCCGACCACCGCCTCCATATCCACTAGCACCTCTAGTTCCCCCCACCACCACTGCGATAACTAGTCTCACTTTGCCTCTCTAAATTGAGCACGGTTGATGGTGGCGATCCTACCATCAAGGTTCTGCCCATTCTTAGGGTTTAGGTTTCTTTTATTAATTTTTTTTAGTTACTTTAGGTTTAGGTTTAGGGTTAGGGTTTAGGATTTAGGGTTTAGAGTTTAGGGTTCAAGGCTAGGGTTTAGGGTTTGGGGTTTTAGAGCTTAAGATTTTAGGGTTTAGGGTTTAGGTTTAGGGTTTAGGGTTTACATTTTAGTGTTTAAGCTTTAGGGCTTAGAGTTTTAAGGGTTTAGTGCTTAAGGTTTAGGGTTAGCTTAGGGATTTGGGTTAATTTTGGGTTTAGGGTTTAGGGTTTAAGGTTTTAGAGTTTAGGGTTTAATGTTTAGGGTTTACAATCTAGGCTTTGGGTTTAGGTTTAGGGTTTAAGGTTAGGGTTAGTTTAAGGCTTAAGGTTTAGGGTTTAGGGTTTAGTGTTTAATTGTATGTTTAGGTAGGTTTAGGGTTTAATTTTTTTTAAGTTAAGTAAACCCAGTTTAAGTTTATTTAGTTTATTTAGTTTATTTATTAATTATTTTAGTTTATTTTATTTTTTTATTTATATTTAGTTTATTTTCATTTTTATTTAGTTTTTATTTTAGTTTTATTTATTCTAGTTTAGGTTTTTTATTTTTGTTTATTTTTGAGGTTTAGGTTTAAGTTTAAGTTTACTTTTTAGTTTAGTTCTATTTTTATTTAATTTTTTAGGTTTAGGTTTTATTTTTTATTTTTATTTTTAGGTTTAGGTTTTAGGCTTTTATTTTAGGTTTATTTCTAAGTTTTATTTTTTAGTTTTGGTTTAGGTTTATTTTTAGTTTATTTTATTTTATTTAGTTTATGGTTTAGGTTTAGTTTATTTTAGGTTTAGGTTTTATTTATTAAATTTAGTTTATTTAAGTTTGGTTTAGGTTTCTTTTATTTTTATTTTAGGTTTCAGTTTAAGTTTTATTTTTTATTTATTTTTTTAAGTTTAGATTTTTATTTAGTTTTTATTTAATTTTATTTTAGGTTTATTTTACTTTTATTTTACTTTAGTTTTTTACTTTATTTAGTTTTTTATTCTTAGATTTATTTGATTTTTAAGTTGAGTTTATGTTATTGTTTATTTTATTTTAGTTTATTTCTGTTAGTTAATTTTATTTTATTTTTGGTTTTTGTTTAGGTTTTAGTTCATGTTTTAGTTTTATTCTATTTTTTTATTTTATTTAGGTTAAAGTTTTAGTATATATTTTATTTTTAGGTTTTATTTAGTTTACATTTAGGATTTTATGTTTTAAGGGTTTAGTGTTAAGGCTTTAGAGTTTAGCGTTTAGGGTTTTAGGGTTTAGGGTTTAGGGTTAGGGTTTAGGGTTTACTGTTTAGGGTTTAATGTTTAGGCTTTAGTATTTAGGGTTTTTATGATTTAGCGTTTAGGGTTTAGGGTTTAGGGTTAGCTTAGGATTTAAAAAATTTAAGCAGGTAGGTTTATTTAGTTTATTTAATTTATTTTTTATTTATTTTAATTTATTGTATTTTTTATTTAGTTTAGTTTATTTATTTTCGGTTTATTTATTTTAGTTTAGGTTTTTTATTTTAGTTTATTTTTTAGGTTTAGGTTTATTTTTAAGTTGAATTTTATTTTTATTTTATTTTTTATGTTTAGGTTATTTTTTTTTTTAAGTTTAGGTTTAGGTTTTATTTTATTTTTTTTTTAGGATTAGATTTTAGGTTTTTATTTCAAGTTTATTTTTTAGGTTTTATTTTTTAGTTTAAGTTTAGGTTTATTTTTAGTTTATTTTATTTTATTTAGTTTAGGTTTAGGTTTAGGTTTTATTTATTTTAATTTAGTCTATTTTGGTTTAGGTTTAAGTTTATTTTATTTTAGGTTTAAGTTTTTTTTAGTTTTGGGTTTAGGGTTTATTTTAAATTATTTAGTTTAGGTTTAGGTTTAGGTTTAGTTTACTTTAAGTTTAGGTTTAAGTTTTATTTATTTTAGTCTAGTTCATTTTAGTTTAAATATAGTTTATTTTATTTTGTTTATTTATATTTATTTTAGGTTTAGGTTTTTTTATAGTTTAGGTTTAAGGTTTAGATTTTTTTGTAGGTTTAATTTAGAGTATAGAGTTTAGGGTTGTAGGTTTAAGGTTTAGGGTTTAGGATTTATGGTTTAGGATTTAGAGTTTTTTTAGTTTATTTTATTTTATTTAGTTTAGGTTAAGGTTATTATTTATTTTATTTTAGTTTATTTTTTATTAACTTATTTTATTTTATTTTTAGGTTTAGGTTTAGTTTTAGTTTATGTTTTTTATTTTATTTTGTTTTTTTAATTTATTTAGGATTAAGTTTATTTATTTATTTTATTTATAAGTTTTATTTAGTTTAAGTTTAGGTTTTTAGGGTTTAAGATATAGGTTTAGTTTGGTTTAGGATTTTAGGGTTTAGGGTTTAGGATTTAGTTTAGTTTAGGGTTTAGGGTTTAAGTTTGTTAGGGTTTTAAGTTTAGGTTTTAGGGTTAGGGTTTAGGTTTAAGTTTAGTTTGTGTTTAAACTTTAATTTAGTTTTCATGGTTTAGGTTTAGTAGGGTTTAGGGTGGTTTAGGGTTTAGGTTTAGGTTTGGTTTAGTTAGGAGTTTAGGTTTTGGTTTAGGTTGAGGTTTAGTGTTCAGTATAGGTTAGGGTTAGGGTTGGGATTAGGGTTAGGTTTAGGGTTTAGGGTTTAGGTTTAGGGTTTTAAGGTTTAGATTTAGGGTTTTGGGTTTTGGGTTTGATTTTGGGTTTAGGGTTTAAAGTTTAGGTTTATTTTAGGTTTAGGTTTTAGTTTAGGGTTGAGGTTTTGGTTTCTTTAATAGAGAATAAATTGATTCAATATTTCTTCTTCTTGATTTCATCAACCAAGTAACATGCTAAGTTTTCTACACAGCGATGACATAGATGAAAAGGAGAACACATAACAAATCCAAAACCCTAGATAACTAGAACCATCTTTCTTGTAAACACAATTCCATAAGAAGTAAATTAGATTGGTCATTCTTGGTTTCTCCAGTTCCAATCAACGCCACAGCTTCTCAAGTAGAGGAATCCACCATTATATCCCTGATCTCTCCCTCCGCCACCACCACGACTATAACCTCCATCACTCCTCCCTCCTCCATAACCACATCCACCACCACCTCCACATCCACCAGCACCTCCAGATCCCCAGCCACCACTACAATAAATGTCATCTCAGCCTTCGCCTCCACCACCAGATCTAGACTGAGCCTGGTTGATGGTGATGTTCTTGCCTTCAAGGTTCTACCTATTCCTAGCATTTAGGTTTAGGTTTAGGTTTATTAGGTTTTAGGGTTTAAGTTTATTTTTTAATTTATTTAGTTAATTTAGGTTTAGGGTTTGGGGTATAAGGTTTAGGGTTTAGGGTTAGGGTTTAGGATATAGGATTTATGGTTTAGATTTTAGTGTTTAGGGTTTAGGGTTTAGGGTTTAGGGTTTAGGATTAGTTTTTGGTTTAGGGTTTAGGGTTTAGGGTTTAGGTTGCAGGTTTAAGGTTAGTTTTAGGGTTTAGGATTTAGGATCTAGGGTTTAAGGGTTTTTTAACATAAGTAAACCTATAAGTTTAAGTTTATTTAGTTTACTTAGTTTATTTTTTATTTATTTTAGCTTATTTTATTTTTTTATTTTTAACTAAGGATTTTATATTTTTATTTAGTTTTATTTATTTATTTTAAGTTTACTTAATTTAGTTAATGTTTTTTATTTAGTTTATTTTTTAGGTTTAGGTTTATTTTTTTGTTGAGTTTTATTATTATTTTTTTAGGTTCAGGTTTTTAGGATTTTAGGGTTTAGTGTTTAGGGTTTAGGGTTTAAGGTTTAGGGTTTAAGGTTTTAGGGTTTAGGGTTTTAGGGTTAGGGTTTAGGGTTTAGTGTTTAGGGTTTAGGGTTTAGGGTTTATAGTTTATGGTTTAGGGTTTAGTGTTTAGGATTTAAGTTTAGGGCTTTTAGGGTTTAGCTTTAGGTTTAGTTTCAGTTTAAGCTTTGAGTTTTGGGTTTGGGTTTATGGTTTTAAACTTTATGGTTTAGGGTTGTGGTTTAGGGTTTAGGGTTCAGGTTTTTTTATCTTTTATTTTAGGGTTTAAGATTTAGGTTTTTTGCTCCAGTTTAGGTTTTATGTTTAGAGTTTAGGTTTTAATTTAAGTTTAGGGTTTAGGGTTTATGCATTTAGGGTTTAGGGTTTAGGGTTAGGGTTTAGGGTTTAGGGTTTAGGGTTTAGGGTATATGCTTTTAAGGCTTAGAGTTTAGTGTTAGGGTTTAGGGTTTAGAGTTTTAGTGTTTAGGTTTTATGCTTTTAAGGCTTAGGGTTTAGTGTTAGGGTTTAGTGTGTAGGGTTTAGGGTTTTTTAATGTTTAAGGTTTAGGTTTTAGGGTTTAGGGTTGTAGGTTTAGGGTTTAGGATTTATGGTTTAGGGTTCAGGGTTTAGGATTTAGGGTTTTATTTTTTAATTAAGTAAACTAATAAGTTTAGGTTTATTTAGTTCATTTTTTTATTTATTTGATTTGATTTTTTATGTAGGTTTATTTTTTATATTTATTTAGTTTATTTATTTATTTTAGTTTATATTTTATTTTATTATGGTTTCAATTTTTTATTTATTTTATTTTTAGTTTTATTTAGTTTAGGTTTATGTTTTTGGCTTTTTAGGGTTTAGGGTTTAGGGTTTGGGGTTTAGGTTTTAGGATTTAGGGTTTTTTTATTTTTTTTTGGGTTTAGGGTTTAGGGTTTAGGGTTTAGGTTTTAGGTTTTAGGGTTTAGGGTTTTAGGTTCACCTCTTAAGATTAACTTGGAGTCAAATCACTCTGAGAATCCCATAGGAGAAGTTGTAGGTATGCCCGATGAGAAGGTAGAACTTTCCAGAAGCTCATCATTTGAAGAAGTCATTAAAGTCAACTTACGCTTTAAGTTCTACCTCCAATGGTAGCACCTCGAGATACGAGTAAGCAATTTATTATTTCTAATAAGCAGATAGCCCCTCCATCGGATGCTCCACACATGGATATGCTTGTGGAGGACCAACCCAGAGTTGATTACAATGTCCTAGCTCCCCTTAGAAAGTTTCAAGCTAAGTTAAGCATATACGATGCCCTTGTCTTATCCAAAGAGATGGGGGAATCTCTAAGCATATACGATGCCCTTGTCTTTAGAGATATGCTTAGCTCAACCGATCGCTATTAAAGAGGAGGCATGCCACTCAAATGACATCTTAGGAGTTAAATTTGCTGATGAAGACTTAGTCCTAGGGACAACCGAGCGCCTCTTTACATTATATGTTTTGATTTGAAATTTAATTAGATTACTAGGGCTTATAATCCACCAACACAAGGTTGTGGAAATCCCTAAGAGGTTAAGATTTATGCTCGTAGCACAAGTAAATAGCTACCTCATCCTAAATCTAGGGTGCTTTAGTACTAAAGCATGACCTAAATCTAAGCGATAGGTGGACATATGTGTTTACCTCCACAAGAGAGAATAAATTGTCCACTTACGGACTTATAACGCTTGGAGTGGCCTCTAACTCTTCCTATGATTTTAAAACCATGTAGTCTAGTCTTATGAATTGTAAGATAGCTAGGGTAGTTATTTAATTAGAAATAGACTAAAGTCCTAAACACACTCTCTAAGAGACTAAAGCATGAGTGGTATGAGCATATGACTTAATCTATTAATGCAAAATCTTTTCAAATTTTATTTCATTTTAGACACATCATTTTTATAGAGGCTTTAGGATTTATTATGCCTAAATGCATGATAAAAAAGGTTATGGGTACAATCAGCTAGACGATGGTGTTCCCCACCACAAGGGTTCCCCTCATAGGTCAAGCATTCCTTTATCATGCAAGGATGGAGATCCTTCATGTTCAAGGCGAAGAATATGCATGCATGATGTGAAACATATAACCATAGAGCTAAGGGGTTGCTAAATCATTCAATTATATTATCTATGTCTTAGGCTTTATGATGAGGTTATGAGTTGTTTATAGTTTATTTATGAGTGGTTAGTTTGGTAGAAAAGTTTTTTTTATCCTAAGAGCCTAGTCGTATCCAAGCCAAACATTAAAGCATTAATCATTTAATAAACTACGGAAATCATGTTGTCCTAATGCACAATGTAAACATAACATCAAACAATTATAAAACTATCATTAAAGAATAAAAGTCTGATGCGGTCGGGTACTGCCATACAACCTGAAGAGAGAAAACATGGGTAGCCGAGCTCTACCCTTATACAACCTAGAATATGAAAAAAAGATTATAATTATATTAAATGCTATGGGGATCTTCTTTCATTATATCTCAATTTTTGATTTGGTTCCTTCTTTGATTTGGATGGTGCTTGCTTTAAAGGCATCATAGGCGACTAAGACAAAACCTAATCTCCCATAGCACTAATCCTAATTCCTATTATAAAAGTACATTTATGTAGTAAAAGTAAATCTAATTACGTGCAAAATAGAGTTAGCTAAATATACATATAATCCCAAGCAGTATTTATAATTTGGATTTAGCACCCTATATATGGGTAACTAAGCCCTGTCCTAACTTGATTATGCTTAAAGATTAAAGATTTAAGTAACTTATATAAAAGAGCATTCACATTTATTTTTAAGCATCCTTAAGCATAATCCTCTAAAACATTAGGCTAATATTGGCCTATCATCTAGTCTATGAAGCATACACAACATCCAATCTAAAATAATACATCATAAAATAAAACATACATCACATCATACACCATCTAACTTAGAGCTAAGTGGTAACTTAATTCTAATGTGTGTATTAAGGCTTGTGTGGTAAGTCTTGTTAGGCATTAGTGTTGTATTTTCTAAGTGTAGAAGGATTCAATTTAACATGAGTTGATTTCACTTGAAGAAGTTTAACGATTTGAGAATTTTAATGTGTTTTCTTTTGTTTCATTTGATTACACTTAGCGTGTTATAAAGAGAGGAAAAAAAGAATTGCCCTCTTTCATCCCTTCCTTAAGTAACTTTCTAAAGTATATTAATTTTGATTTAGTTTTCTTTAGTGATTGGCTAATTAAATGATTTAATTAATCCTAAGTTTAGGTTCACTTTAAATAATCCTACTCAAAATGAAAGACATCTTAAGATTAATTTAATTGAATTGATACCACATGACATATATTAAATCTTTCCTTTCCATCACATGTAACATGCATATGATTTAATCCTAAGTGTATCTATAAATACATATTTTAGCACACTTAAATGATGATTTTATGTGTATGTTTATAATTTATATTTTATTTGATTAAATTATTTAAACATATTAATTTAAACTTTATCCAAATTCTTATGCAAAATGGACATAAGAATGAAATTAAATAGGCATGTGCCCTTGTTAAATCAATGAACTGAGGTAATCAAATGATCTCCTTGGAGTTAGCTAAAGCCTCGTATTCTCGGGATGTCTAGACTATATACCAATTTGCATTCAAACATATGTAAATTTGTATACATGAAAATAGGAAGTAAACTCCAAATCATATGGCTAATCAATTTAACCACTTAGTCAATTATGAATGCATGCAAATTTGATGTAAAATGGATTTTCATTCAATAATGACATATACATATACATGTACAAGGATATAGGCAAGTATGTGTCGTTGTTAAACCAGTGAAGTGATGTAATCAAATGAAATCCATGGGGCTAACTAAAGCCTCATATTCTCGGGATGTCCAGACTATATACTTGCTTTTCTTGGACACACATGGATGTATACATAAATGAGGGAAAGAAAATCATGCAAAGATTGAATATTTTGTTTGATTTAATCACTTATAGATATGAATTAAAGCTATCCAAATTCTAATGTTTAAATACATAAGAATGAAATCAAATAGGTACGTTTCATTGTTAAACTTGGGAAGTGAGGTAATCAAATGGCCTCCTTGGGGCTAGCTTAATCTTCATGTTCTCAGGATGTCCAGACTATATACTCATTACCATTCAATCTTATATAAATTAACACATGAATAGAGGAAATAGAACTCAACATTCACACACTTATGCTATAAGCACATGAATTTCTTTTGTATTCATAACTAGCATCATAACACATATTATTATTTATTTATAAGCTTTTGAAAAATATATTTTGATTTAATAGTGATAATAGCCACACATATATTAAAAGATGGATTTTATTTTACTTGATTTTGAAAATATGGATGCATGAATTCAAATGACATACCAAATTTAACATGATTGGAAAGAGGACTATCAAATATAAGCAGGTGATTCATTCAACTAAACTAGTTCTTAAGGATAATGAAATCAAATAAGATTATTTAAAGCAAACCAAAGCTTCTTTATTATTTAAGTTTTGGATTTTATTTGATTTAAAGAGGAGAAGAGAAATCATCACTTGTTGTTTTAAACCCATTCCTACATTAGGGATTTGATTTAATTTAATGAAATGTAATTAAGTTGATTTTATGGGTTAATTAAGTTGAACCCTTAATTAGATGAATAATTACCCTTACCTATGTCACCTTAAAGTAATTAACTAAATAATTATGAGCCAACATGATATGCATGGAAAATAAACTTGCAATAATCCTAGGAAATAAAAGGGGCCTAATGCAATTGGCTCATGACTAATAGTTAATTTGATTAAGGGACTTAATTAATTATGCTTATGGTTTTACCACATATGTGACTAACCATAATTTCATTAAACTCCTTTTGGTTATTAAATATCTAAAGATATACCCCATGATTTAATTAATTAAGGTTTGATGTGATTATGATTTCAATTTGGTTAAGTGATTTAATTAATTAGTTAAATCTTAATTAATTTCATTTTACAAAAGGGTGAAATGAACTTAGGGAAAGGGGTCCCAAATTTACTTCTTAGTTCACTTACTGTTGAACAATGATTAATAAACTTAATTAACCAATTTGTTACTATTCATGGGATTAATTAATCATTAACTTAAAAGGGTAGTTAAGGTTTAATTAGTCAATATTCTTAATTAAGTGAGAAATAAATCCTAAGAAAATCATCAGAGGTAGAGGTCATCCCCATAAATTAACCCACAAAATTATGATTAATTGCTCAAGTAATTAAAGAGTAATTAAGCTCATAAATTTTGTAATCAAACCTTAAATACTATTCAAAATTATTTAAGATCATTTTTAATTAATTATTTTTTGAAATACCTTTAAAATGAGTGTTTATTTGCATTTTTCTTATTTCTTGATGGATTTTTATGATTTTTATAAGTTCCAACCATTAAAAATGATTAATTAAGCCTAATTGAAGCCTAATCCTATTGGCGCCACATGGCACACTAATGCGACACACTTTCCACATGGCGTCATGTGATTGGCTCATAATACTAAGAAATAGAATGATCATTTAGCATTGGATTTGTTTTAGGCAGATTTAAAATGATCCAATTGTGGGTTAGCCCAAATTTCAAGTCAATTGGAGTTGATTAGGTTAGGTTTGGCTCAATTTGACTCATTTAGGTCAAATTGGGTTAGGTTGGGTCAAACTAAAGGGTCAAGTTCTTATGATCATTTGGGATGTTTTGGTTCAATTAGTTTGGTTTAGTTTGGCTTAGATTTGATTTTGTCTCATTTGAATTCATTTGGGTCAAATGGGTTAAATTTACCAATTTAATAAATTTGCCAAATTATCTTGGGTTGGGTGTTGGTTTAGGTTTAGTTAACTAATTGAAGATGATTGTAGGCTTTGGTTTCAATTAATTTGGATTTGGTTTTGATTTAGGCCAACTTGAACCTTTAGGTCAATTTGGGGTAGGTAAATTGGGTTTAATTGGGTCCAATCATGGCTTTGGTCAAGTTCACAATCAATTTGGAATGAACTTGAGTCATTGGTTGTAATCAATTTGGTTTATATTTTTATTTGACCTAATTTAGTCTTTTAGGTCAATTTGGGTCAACTTGGGTCAAGAGGGCCAATTGGGATTGGTTTGACTCAATTCAAGGTCAAGTCATATTCAAATATTGATTTTGATTTAGTATGAATCATTGGTTTCAATGGATTTGGCTTAGGTTGCAATTTAGCTAGTTGGATACATATGGGTTAAGGGATTTACTTGGTTTGACCCAATTTGTGACAATTGATCAACATAGGGTTATCAACAATCATGATGGGAGATTTTGATGGGCATGTCTCAATCCAATTTGGGTAGGATTAAAACTTAGCTCAAATAGGTCAAATTAGCCACTATGGGTCAAGTGGACCAATTACATTTAGTTGGCTTGATTTTGGGTTGAGTTTGATTTAGTTGAGTTTGTATGTGGATTTGGGATTGATATATAAATTCAATTGTAATTGGCTTGGGTTCAAATGGGTTTTGGTTCATTTGAACATTTCAAGTCAAAAGGTTAAGTTGGGTTTGACTTGGTTGATTTTGGTTTGGCTTGATGATTGTAGATTTCATTTATATTTGTGAATATGATTGAAGGTATGATTGATTCATGAGAAAATCAATTGAATTTGTGTTTTGGAATGAAGCAATTTGGCTAACTCCATGGAGTAGGTTCATGTGTCTTAGGTTTGGATTTAGATTTGGTTTGATTTAGTTTTGATGATTTAAATGTATATTTCATTTAAATTTATGAAGATGATTGAAAATATGATTGATTTATGAGAAAATCAATTGAGTTTGACTTGAATTGGAGTAAGATTTGTCTAAATCCATACAATATGTCATATTGCTTAGGAAGGGTTTTGATTTAATTTGATTTAGTTTGATTTAGTTTTGATCATTTGAATGTAGATTTGATTTATATTTAGGAAGATGATTGAAGATCTAAATTTATTATGAGAAAATCAATTGATTTTGGATTGATTTGGATTAAGATTTGGCTAAGTCCATGGGATAGGTCATATGTCTTAGGAAGGGTTTCAAGTTTGGATTTGATCATGGGTTTCAATCATTTGGTTTTGGAATTTGGGTTTGAATTTGGATTTGAATTTGATTTTTTAGTTGAACTTGAGGTTTGAGAAGGTGAACATGGATTTGATTTGGGTTGTAGGGTAGGTGGACTATCCTAATCCTTAAGGCATAACCTAATCTTATGGTTAACCCTTCTAAGTCTTTAGGCTTAGGTTAAGTGTTTACCTTTTAGAAGTGTCTTATAACTAGGAAGTCTTAGTGTCTAGAAGACTCATAAGCATAAGATGGGAAGATTTAATGACTTCAAAAGTGAGGTCAACAAGCCTTAAGCTCCATAGTGTTGCTTGGATAGATGATTAGAAGATCGAAGCAAAGTTTTACATTATAGGCTCGGATACATCTCTCAACGCTTTGCTTGGGAGACCATGGATACATGAGAACAACATAGTTCCATTCTCTCTACACTAGTGTATGAAGTTTGTGAGAGGTGGGATCATCTATTGTGTCAAAGGAGATCTCATGCCATTTACTCATGAGGTCAAAATGACAATTGCGACTACTACCTCCCTCAAATTCAAGAAGTCTATTCTCATGAACTTGGCCAAAGTTTAAAATTAAAAAAATAAAAAGAAAAAGAAAAAGAAAAAAATAAAAAATAAAAAAGAAAATAAAAGGGGGAAGAAATAGACTTGGAGAAGGAAGTGGAGCATGACATTAGATTCCACCCACAGTTCGTTACTCCATTTGAACATAAGGGTATGATGACCTGACCTCCACCAAGTAGAGGAAAAGGCTAGTTTAGAGGCAGTCCTAGGGGTGGAAAACCTCTTTATTGGCCACCCAATAGAAGATATGTCCCAACTACCAGGAGTACACCTGCTATCCATATAGACTTTGAATCTAGTTCATTGGATGAGTCTTATATGGTTAGGACACCAACCGGTTGTTCTCAGTAATAGATTCTCTTGGAGGTGACACTTGAGCCAGATAGCGATGAAGACCAGGCTCGAAAATAAAGCATAAGTTTATCCAAGTCTATATGTGAAATAGTTAGGCATCAGTTGGGAACCTTAGTTCTAACCCCACTTTTCCCTAAAAAAGCTAAGGGTTTGGTAGTTAAGGAAGCTCTTAAGTCATCCATAGGTGTGAAGACTCAGAGGTTCTTCCTAGGAGCATCATCCTCAAGCCAAGAAGCTGATGTAGAACTTGAGGATGATTCATATAAAGATTTAATAAAATTACCTTTTGATTGGTAGTTGCCTTTTGTTCATAATTTAGCAAAGAAAGGGTTAATCCCACATACTTAGTTAAAGCATAAGTTAGACTACTTCGAAAGAATATAGAAGAACAAATGCAAAAGCTTTCAATCAAGACCGGACTAGGATTACATGGTTCATCGATGATGACCATTACTACTTAGTCATCACCAATCATTTGGAATCTGACAGGTTAGTTTCTAATTAGATTAAATCATGTGAAGAGCTGTGCTTAGAATCTTCAGATAATCTAGATGATTTTGAAGTTAAAGATGTACCGCCAGAGTTTGAAGAAGAGATCAAGTCAACCATCGACAAGCTTAAAGAAATCAACTTAGAAACTGAAGAAGATCCATGCATGACATACATCAATTCTTTGTTGAATGAAATTGAAACCAATGACTTAGTTAGGATATTGATTGAATTTAAGGACTACTTCGCATTGAGTTATGAAGGGATGCCTAGATTGGCTCCTAACGTAGCGGTCCATAAACTAACAATAGAGCCTACTGCTAACCCTATCAAGCAAGCTCCTAGATGCATGCGATTAAACATAGAATAATAGGTCATTTTTGAAGTTAAGAAGCTAATCAATATTGGCTTCATCTGAGAAGTAAAATAACCTACCAAGTTAGCCGATCTTCCTAGTTAGGAAAAAGAATGGCCAAATTCACATATGCATCGATTTTAGGAATTTAAATAAGGCATGTCCAAAAGATGAATTTCCATGACTAATCTCCGATGGTGGAGATTGCCTCATCTTATGTAGTCTTCTTCATGGATGGCTCATCTAAATATAACCAAATAAAGTTGGCCTTGAAGATGGAAGAAACACTACTTTTAGAACCCGAATCAGAATCTATTGCTATAAGATCATGCCTTTTAGCCTTAAAACTATGGGTGCTACATTCCAGTAAGCTGTAACTCGAATCTTTGATGAACTTATTCATCATCAAGTCGAGTGATATGTCGATGATCTCGTGATCAAAAGTAGAGAAAAGGAAGATCATCTCTTTGACTTGAGAGTAGTTTTCAAATAGTTAAGACAATTTAACTTCAAAATGAACCCTCTAAAGTGTGCATTTGGATTAGCTTCAAGGAAATTCCTTAGGTTTGTTGTCTGACACAAGGGAATTGAAATTGATCCGGAGAAGATCAAGGTGATATTAGAAATGCCACACCCTAAAAGTTTAACTCAACTTAGATAATTCTAGTGGCGGTTGGCATATCTAAGATGCTATATATTTAACATATCGTGAAGATGTCATCCATTCTTAGCACTTATCAAAAAGAATGCCAAGTTCAAGTGGGATGATAAGTGTTAGCATGTCTTCGAAGACATCAAGCATTACCTGATGACACTACTAGTTCTAGCAGTCCCTATCCCAAGTAAGACGCTCATGCTTTACACTAATATGTTAGATGACTCCCTTGGTGCTTTGTTAGCCCAAGCCAATGATGAAGGGAAGGAAAATGCGCCATACTACCTCAGTCATCATCTAATCCTTACTAAGGCTAATTATCCACCCATTGAGAAGCATTGCCTAGCTTTAATCTTTGCATCCTAAAAGCTATAGCATTACATGCTTCCTCATAAGGTGAACTTAATCTCTAGGATCAATCCACTATAATATCTCATGGCACGACACTATCCCGGATGATTGGAATAACTATCCATGATCCTCTCAGCTTAATATTACCTTCATACCCTCGTCGGTGAAAGAATAAGCACTAGCAAATTTCTTAGTGGCACACCCACTTCTTGCTGACTCTACGCTTAGTGATGATCTCCCCGATGAACAAATCAAGAACTTAGGGGAAACTAGCATTCACCATTGGGAGATGTACTTTCATGGTGTGACTTTCTCTCAAAGAGGAGAAGAACCATAATCTACTATTCTAGGAAAGGCAGGAGTATGAATAGTTCTTTTTAACTCTGGACTACAATGTGATGAGATTCTCATATCATTTTTCCAATTCTTGCGCCAACAATGAAGTTGAATATGAGGTTTTAATTACCGGTCTGGAATTAGCCGTTACTCTAAGCATCCAGAACATCAACATCTTCGGGGATTCTCAGCTAGTTATCAACTAAATCACAAGATCCTATAAGGTTAAAAAGCTCAAGCTCCATCACTACCACAAATACACCATAGAGTTGTTAGCCATCTCAAAAAGTTACCATTTATAAGATTCCTCAATAAGAGAATGTTGTGGCGTATACTTTATCCAAGCTTGCCAAGGAGTTGGCATGTCTCGAGGATGAATCCAGATCAATAAAAGTCCAAAATAGATAAGTATTATCCCATATTGATATTGAACTCATTAAAAAGTACTCTCTTGAAGGGGAGGTTTCCATTGCCAAGAAGGAGGAGGAGTTAGAATGGAGGCAACCATTCATGGATTACATAAATAAAGGAAAACTACCTCAAGAGAAGTCCCAAACCTATCAGATGAAGTAGAGAGCGCTTTCCTACACTCTTGTGGATGGTGTCTTGTACTGATGGTCTTTCGATCATATATGGTTATGTTATTTAGATAAGTATGAAGCCCGTAAGATTGTGACTGAGGTACACTCAAGATTATGTGGAGCCAACCAGTCCAGTCCAAAGATGAAATCCAAGATCAAGAGACTAGGATACTACTAGCCATCGATGATTAAAGATTGCATGGATACGGCTAGGCAATGCCACCAATATCAAATATACGGTGTGGTCCTACACCAACAACCCAAAATTTTACATCCTACATTAGCCTTATGGCCATTTGAGTGTTGGGGTACCGACATAGTG
This sequence comes from Cymbidium sinense, assembly GCA_021442155.1. Classification (NCBI taxonomy): domain Eukaryota; kingdom Viridiplantae; phylum Streptophyta; class Magnoliopsida; order Asparagales; family Orchidaceae; genus Cymbidium; species Cymbidium sinense. Next base: position 78,389,614 of record CM038222.1, on the reverse strand, counting down.
AGTGACCCTTCTTTTCCAAGGGTCATTGGTTCATCTTAACTACTACTAACTAGTTTTCCAAATGGGTGAAGCTGATTTCACTCAGAGAGGTCACAACGTATGTGTGATCCAATTTTTAAGAATCATATTGTATATAGGTTGAGTGCCTCGATGAATTATATCTGATAATGGTACTACATTCAAGAGCATCGAGATCAACAACTTTGCCCAGAGATACAACATAGATTGGAGATATTCTACCATCAACTATTCGTGGGCAAATGACTAGTAGAAGCCTTCAACAAAACTCTCATCCAAATACTAAAGAAGACACTCGACAATAATAAGTGACAGTGGCATGAGCGCTAGTTGAAGGAGCCTACCACACCACATATAGAACTCCAACTCAGTCTACTCCTTTCACTTTAGTGTATGGATCTGAAATTTTTTTATCATTAGAAGTCCAACTCCCATCACTAAGGATAGTTGTGAGTAGCAATATCACAAAAGACCATAATGCCAAGTTGCACTTAGAAGATCTCAAAGGTTTGGAAGAGAGATGCCTATGTGCATACCAAAATCTCAAGTTGTACAAAGCTAAAATTATTCAAGCTAATAATAAGTTTGTCTATCCTAGACCTTTTCAAGTAGGAGAGCTTATTTTAGTTCTATGGAGATCGATTGTTACCCATCGTAAGATGGGTGGGAAGTTTGAACCCACATGGGTAGGCCCTTTTTTCATAGAGAAGGCCTACCAAGGAGGATCTTATCAGCTTATTAATCATAAGGGAGAGCGCCCAATGCTCCCAGTCAATGGGCTCTACCTAAATAAATTTTATAAATCATGTTTGAAAAAAATTATCAACAATGAAAATTCCATTTCAAATTTGATCTTTCCAAGTTGAAAGTATTCTTATTTACGAATCCTCCATGATGTGTTTAGGGTAGGTTCAAGAAAACCTAGCAGCATCCTATCCTTCATCGACAAACACAAATATGAACTACACATAAACATATAAAATAAACACATATTTTATCTCGAGCAACTCGAGTTGAGATAATGCCCTCAAGGACACTCACACAATATGCTCTAGTTGGGTTGACGTTACCCTCGCTAGTGTATCACCCCGGGTCTTCTTTATCATGCTTTCCTTTCTTACTTGGCCAATGCACAACATAATATACTAAAACATTTCAAAACATCTTATAACATCCAAAATATAGCACTACATGATCAAATATATGATGTTATATTATACTATAATATATAATATTATAGTAAGATTTAGGGTTAAGGTTTAGAATTCAAATATCTAATAGTTAAGGAAAGTCTATTAAACACATTTTCTTTAGCTACCATAACTATGTTAGGATTAGGTCATTCTTTAGATCTACTCCTAATGACATCTTTATTCATGGTTTAGGGTTTAGGGTTTAGGGTTAGTTTAGGGTTTAGGGTTTGTGATTTAGGGTTTAGGGTTTAGGGTTTAGGGTTTTGGGTTTAGAGTTTGTGGTTTTAAGGTTTAGGGTTTAGGGTTTAAGGTTTAGGGTTTAGGGTTTAGGGTTTAGAGTTTAGTGTTTAGGGTTTAGGGTTTTGGTTTAAGGTTTATAATTTAAGGTTTAGGTTTAGGGTTTTAGGTTTTAGTTTTATGGCTTAAGTTTTAGTTTAGGTTTAAGGTTTTTTTTTTAACAGAGAACAAATTCACATTCAATGTTTCTTCTTTTCGATTTCATCAACCAAGTAGCACCCAAAGTTTTCTGAGACACAAGCGATGACATAGATCGAAGATAAGTACCCATAGAAAAAAACAGAAACCCTAGATAAGTTTAACTGTCTCTACTCTAAAGACATAGCACAAAGATATTAGATCAACCATTCTTCGCTTTCTCTAGTTCCCATGAACCACCCACCTCTTGAGTAGGAGGGTCCACCATCATATCATTGATCGCCCTCCAGCCACCACCACGGATGTAACCTCCATCGCTCCTCCCACCTCCATAACCACCACTACTCAGACCACTACCTCCATATCCACCAGTACCTCTAGATCCCCCACCACCGCTATGATAATCACCGCCTCTACCTTCTCCACCACTGTTATATCTAGACTAAGCCTAGTTGTTGTTGATGTTCCTACCGTCAAGGTTCTGCCCATTCTTAGGATTTAGGGGGTTAGGGTTTAGGTTTAGTAGGTTTTGTGGGTTTTAGGATTTAGGGTTTAGGGTTGTTTAGGCTTTTGTGAGTTTAGGGTTTAGGGGTTCTTGGATTTAGTGTTTAGGGTTTAGGGGGTTAGGGTTTAGGGTTTATGGTTTAGGATTTTAGGGTTTAGGGTTTAGGTTTAGTTTTAGGATTTAAGGTTTAGGGTTTAGGGTTTAGGATTTAGGTTTTATGGTTTTTATTTTAAATTAAGTAAACCGTTAGGTTTAGGTTTATTTAGTTTATTTAATTTTTTATTTATTTATTTGAGTTTATTTTATTTTTTATTTTTATTTAGGTTTACTTTTTATTTTTATTTAGTTTAATTTATTTATTTGAGGTTTATTTATTTAAGTTTAGGTTTTTTTATCTTAATTTATTTTAAGCTTTTTTTTTAGTTGAGGTTTATTTTTATTTTATTTTAGTTTTAGGTTTTTTTTTTATTTTAGGTTTAGTTTAGGTTTTTAATTATTTAGGTTTAGGTTTTAGGTTTTATTTTAGGTTAATTTTGATTTTATTTTATTTAAGTTTAGGTTTATTTTTAGTTTATTTTATTTTGTTTATTTTTAGTTTAGGTTTAGATTTATAGTTTAGGTTTAGGTTTTATTTATTTTAGTTTAGGTCTAGATTTATTTTGTTTTGTTTACTTTATTTTTATTTTAGGTTTAAGTTTTTATTCTTAGTTCAGTGTTTAGGTTTTAATTTTTATTTATTTTTCAGTTTTATTTTTAGGTTTATCTTTTTAGATTAGGTTTTTATTTAATTTTTATTTTATTTTGTTATGTTTAGTTTATTTGATGTTTTTATTTTATTTATGTTTTTTATTCTTAGGTTTATTTTATTTTTTAGCTTAGTTTTATTTATTTTATTTTATTTTATTTTTATTTTTTATTTTATTTTATTTTTAGGTTTAGGTTTATGCTTTAGTTTAGTTTTTTATTTTATTTTATAATTTTTATTGTATTTTGGTATAGGTTTTTTAATTTATTTTATTTTTAGGTTTTATTTAGTTTCAGTTTAGGTTCTTAGGTTTTTAGGTTTTTAGGGTTTAGGGTTTAGGATTTAGGGTTTAGTGTTTAGGGTTTAGGGTTTAGGGTTTTAGGGTTTAGAATTTTAGGGTTTAAGATTTAGGGTTAGGGTTTAGGGTTTAGGGTTTAGGGTTTAGGGTTTATTATTTAGGCTTTAGGTTTGTGGTTTTTAGGGTTTAGGGTTAACTTAGGGTTGAGGGTTAGTTTAGCATTTAGAGTTTAGGCTTAGGGTTTAGGGGTTTTAGGATTTAGCATTTAGGGTTTAGGGTTAGTTTAGGTTTTAGGGTTTAGGGTTTTAGGGATTAAGTTTAGGGTTTATGGTTTGGGTTATGGTTAGGGTTTAGGGTTTAGTGTTTAGGGTTTAGTGTTTAGGGTTTAGAGTTTATTGTTTAGGGTTAGTTTAGGGTTTATGGTTTAGTGTTTTTAGGGTTTAGGGTTTAGGGTTGTAGGTTTAGGGTTGTAAGATTGGGTTTAGGGTTAGGGTTAGTTTTAGGGTTATTTTATTGCCACAAAAGAGGGTTACAAGGTCCTTAAAGGGATAAACTCAGAACTACTCTTGAAAGAGCTACAATCGACTAAGAGTAAATTCTTTATCTAAACATCCAAAAGCAAAGAAGACATTAAAGCAATCAAAAGATACAAGTTGATTAACATAATAGGCCAAATGAAGATTAGGGCCAATGCTTTGGAGGGCATGAGAATGCATGACAATATGGAGTAAACCTGCAAGAGGACAAGAGAGAATCACCTGGAAAATTGTAATAAGAAATAGAATAGAACAGTTAAGGTAATACAGACAAAAAGATAAATGAAAACAACATAATCTGAAAATGATAGTAAGGAATTGTGATAGAGAAGGCTCAGGCTCAGTCACACCAAGTTGGGGCAGATGCAAATATGAGCATCCAAACTTCAACAGAAGGGTTACATCACAAGAGCTACTACCAAACCAAAATGGAGTGAGATCATCACAACCATCATAGCAAACAAACCTGTGAGGAGATAACAGCCAGTTGTTGAAAGTCTTGTGAGCTTTATTACCTGCAAACCTAAACAAAACCATATCTAATATAGAGAGGAAATTGCAAAGAGCTGAAGGATAAGGTGTCCCATTCAAGAAAAGTATCATCAATATAGTCACCCTAACATGAGAATACATAAACATATGAGAATGAGCCATCTTTGCTAGAACCTCATGAAAAGTCATATCCAAGAAGAGAAAAAATCCAGCATATACAACCCCCTTATTAATATCCATATCAGTAATTGGGAAAAACCAATTATAAAGGAAGGCAGCATAGCCCGACATAAGAAATAGACTACAACCTACCAAAAATAGCACCAAGTAAAGACAGTCAGAGCTACATTTCTAGTAGCAGCATTCAGGACCAAAAATTGGATAATCAGATCAACAAACAACCAAGAGAGCAAGGCAAAAGGCAACGTCATAGTACCACCCATTCAGAATAGATAGTGCATATGATTGCACAAACCTATCTGAACCGAGATGGGAATAGAGACAACAGCAGATAATGTAGATCACAACAATCGGGAGATGAACAGTAGCCCAGACATAAAGTACGGGCATTCAGAAAGCCAACCCCAATTGGAAAATAGTTGATGCAACATTGGAACCCACAAGAAGAAAAATCAAAAAGTGGATTCAAATGAGTATCAACATTAGAATCCAGAAAAAGCAAGATAGCAGATAACCAAGGCAAAAACTAGCCAAGACAGCAACAGTTAAGACAACAACATCCAAGACAGGAAGGGACAGTAAGTTGGCCATAAAACCTCTCAATCGAGTAGCATTGCAATAGTTAATAACCAAATAGAAGGGCATAAAAATAGGTATCTGGAAGGCAGCAATCCAGACAACAATCACCAAAACCATCCAGAATGTCGAGAAATAACTGGAACATAGGACCAGTCCAAGTCCTAGCCAACAAAGATGGAGCCAACATAGGAGTCCTGAAAAACCAAGACAGCAAATATCCAAGATAAGAAACAACCAAGACAACAAAAACTAGCTAGCTTGCCATAAAGCCACCCATCTAGGATAAACATTGCAATAGATACAAGTTTAACTGAAAGAAGATGGAGAAAATAGTAGCAGATAAAGTAGACCACTGAATTCAGGTGATATGCATATGATAAACCAATAAGGGGGTTCGAAGAAACATCCACCAAGCAATCAACAACTTCCATAGAGATTTGCTGAACAAAACAAACCAAAACCCAGAGCATGTAGAGTATTAATCAGTTTAGCCAACAACCAAGGAAGATAATACCAACAAGCGGCCAAGAGTCCACCAAAAGCATATGTAAAGATCCAAAAATCGATGGATAATCACGGGGATCTGCAAGGTTAAGAACCAAGTGGGATAAAATAGAAGCGGGGAGAAACAACAGTAGTGTTAACGAGAAAATAGTCAAAAAAAAAAATAGAGAACGATAATAACCACAAAGACCACCCTGGACAAAGGACCTTAAAATCCAAAAGCCAACAATTGTAGCAAAAGGGTTCAAAGGATAATAAACTGAAAAAACCTTCAGATAAAGCTGATCAGCTAGCAGTTAAACCCACAACCACAGTAAAGGCTAACAGAGAAGCCATTAAGGAAATCCAAACCTACAAGGAAATAATAAAATTGAACAAGAAATTACAAAATCTCACTTGGCAGGTTGGGAATAAGAGGTTGTCAAAGACAATCAGCAAGACAACACCAAAATCACCCTGCTGAACCAGATAAACAACCCCAGCAGTAGCTTGCTAGATATAAGATAGTATCCAGACCATCCAACAACCAAGAAAGAAAATAACAGCAAGTTGGCCATAAAACCAACCATTCAAATTATACAATGCATAAGTAAATTCCTAGATAGTTAATGAAGTGGTCTGGCCAAGACTAGCTGAACCAGGCAGTAAAAAATAACAACAGGTGAAAACAGCATCATCGCAAATGTTAGCAGCACTAACATTATATAGGGGCAAATGATCCAACAGCCTGCAGGACATAGAATAGCCAGAAATCCAATAGCCATAGATTAAAACAAGGTTAGCCTATAGGATAGTGAATCCAGAAGTCCAATTATCATAGCTTAAAATAAAACTACAATGATTGCAACCATAGGGTAAGCCAATAAAAAGCAGTAGGGCAACAGAGCCACAATAGGGGTTCAAAAGAGTCTCATCAATGAGATCCTTTAGGACAAGGAAGAGCAGGTTAGCAGCAGAACTAACATCCTCAGAGAAATCATACTGAATGAAAGTTATTAAACAATTCCAAACCTGCAAAGAACCATTAATAATAATAAGGGTATTGCAGATTCTATCCTTACATGTATACAAACTGGGGTTAGTATGGCATTCAGCAAATACATTAAACCAACTACAATAGCATCCTGCTGGACAAAAGGACCAAAAGTCCAACAGCCAGCAATTAAGCCTTCAACATAGATGTTGCATCCTACATAGGATAAACCATTAAAGAGCAAAGGAACACAAAGAAATAGACCAGTAGCTAGACCCACATCATCAGGAATATTAAAAATCAGAAATAATTCCAAATCGCATAGAAAGAGTTATAAGTTATAAGATGATGCATCTATTATTTTATAGGTTGTGAAGGTAAGGTTATGGAGCATAGGAGAGGTAGAAAAGCAAGACCCCAAACAAGGTTGGGATAATTAAACTTTACAGATGCCCAGCTCAGCAAAGGACCAAGAAATAATATAATGATGCATTAGTAAATTCCAAAGGAACATCAACACATTAACAGTAAAAATAGTAGATGCATTAAGCTCCCAATAAAGGCTAGAACAATTATACCAACAGCACATGTCACAGAGATCGACAAGTAAACAACAAGGGATATCAGGTTGATGCATCAACCATGACCAAAAGTAACAACAAATAGAAAATGATCATGCAGAAAAAGAGGTGTTGAAATAGGTGAAACCAATGGATTAGATTAATTTCTGAGATAAGGAAGCCCAATATTGTCCAGATTAACCAAGCCACGCAAATGTTTAGAAATGGTTAGTTGATCAAAGAATTTTATACCATCCAATCTAGCACCCAGATTGACCAGATAATCAGTACATGCATTACCCTCACATCATACATGAGTGATTTTAAAGTAGAGTTGGGAAAGAAGAGCTCTAGTTTGCTTAAGAAGGTAGTACAATTCAGTATTGCCCTTATTCATGGAAGTCAACAGATCAATCAGCAGAAGGGCATCCACCACAATCCAAATATTGAGCCAACCTTTTTGAAGGCAAACTTCAAGGGCATTGTACACTGCCATGAGTTCAGCAAAGTTTAGAAAACACATAGGAAAAATCCTGAGTTTCTTTAATGTGAATCCAAACATTTTTAAAGTTGAAATCACCATTATATGAAAGCTTAAAAAGTATCTAGTCTTGATTGGTAGGAAAGATAGGAATAGTAGTAAGCTTTTTAAAGAGAGGAAGGAATATGATTAAGCTTACTATTGTTCCACATATTATTCCAAAGAGTTCACTTTGATAGCGGCGTGGAATGGGTAAAAGTAAATCGTCAATGGACCCATCTCTAGTCCAGTTTTCTTGCCAAAAGAAAGAGGAGCCAGAGTTAATCCCCCAAGAAATTAAAGATTCGGCATCCCATTTGATGGAATAAAGTCTTTTCCAAATAGGAGAGTCTCCCACTTTATAGGGGCAAATGAGAGGATGCTTACCCTGGCAGTATTTAGCAGTCATGAATTTAGCCCATAGACTATTGTTTTTCCTAAAATTCCACCAAAGTTTATAAGAAAAAGTAGTGATAGTTTCCTTGATTGGTTTACATCCAAGACCACCTTCAAAAAAGTGCCACAAGTTTTATACCAAGAGGTCCAGTGCATTTTTTTAGAGAAATTATTAGAACCCCAAAAAAATTTGTTAATGATCCTCTCAATTCTATTAATAATTGAGTTGGTCGGCACAATGATTTGAATGAGATACAAAGGCATGGAGTTAAGAGTACTCTTAATCAAAGTGAGCCTACCACCAAATGAAAGTAAGTGAAATTCCCAAACAAAATTTTATTTGAGATTTTCTAGATAAGATCATCAAAAGATGAGATCTTTTCTAACCTTAAAAAAAGCCAGATAATTAATAGGAAGTTGATGTTACTAAAATTAGTAATTCTCAAGATTTGGTTGGTCATATTGCTAGGATTTTAGTAGAAGGAATGAAACAACATTTACCATCATTGAGAAAGAGACCACTTACTTTGCCAAATTCATTTAAAAGGTTCTTAATAGTTTTAATGTGCTGAATAGAGGCATTGCAAAAGATTATAAAATCATCAGCAAAACTAAGATGAGAAATAGGGATACCACCATGAGTTTTAAAAAACATGTTATGATTTTTATTGAAAAGATCATTCAGGCTCCTCAAAAGATATTCAACAGCAATAATAAAAAGAGAGGGTGATAGGGGGTCTCCTTGTCTCAAGCCATGCCTTGAAGTAAAGAAACCAAGGGACTCACCATTCATGATAACAGAGAACCAAACATTGGTAATATAGTTTTGATGAGGGATGAAATTATCGAAAATCTAAACAAAAATAAGATTTGAAAGAGGAAATCCCATGAGAGGTTATCAAAGGCTTTAGAGATATCCAGTTTGAGGAGGATGTTGCCACCTCTTGTAGGAACATCAATGTCATGAACCAGCTCTTGGGCAAGAAAGATATTGTCAGATATAGCTCTATTTTTAACAAAGCCAGTTTGGTTAGGAGAAATAATTTTAGGGAGAAGTGGACTAATCCTATTATTAATTAATTTAGCAATGAGTTTTTGAAAGAAGTTGCAAAGGTGGTCTAAAATCTCCCAAGAATCAGGATTATTAGTTTCGGGAATGAGGATAATGGAAGTGCTAGAAAAGTATCTAGGTAAAGGGATGCCATCAAAAAAATCAATAACGATCAACATGGTCGACTTAATAAAAAACAACAATGCGAAAGAAATGGGTGTAGCCATCGGGGCGACAACGAGTCATGTTCATGCTATTGAGAGTACTACTGATCTCAGCTTCCATAGGACGCAAAGTGAGTAAATGATTCTCATCATTAGTAATCATAGAGGGAATCAGATGTGTATTGGAGAGGGCTTCTAAGGGAGGGTTGATGTTTAATAGATTTTGAAAATGTTGTATGATAGAATCTTTAATTTCATTCTTTTCAGTGATCCAGCTACCATTAATATTTTTGATTTTTTGAATAGAGTTTAAGCCTTTCCTTTTGTTGAAAAGAGCATGGAAATACCTTGTATTTCTATCACCATCAACAATATGTTTGCTAGCGACCTTTTGACGCCAGTAGGTTTCTTCCATATTCTGATAATTTATCAAGTTATCTTTAGCAGTGTTCAACTCATCAAGCTTACTAGGATCAGTTAAGACAGCATCTTCAAGGGAGCAAACTAATTGTTCCATAATTTTGAGATTGGCAAAATGATTTTTAAAATGATGCTTGTTCACTAATTTAGGTTTTGTTTAAGTCATTTGAGCTTAAGCCAAAACTGAATCATGCCTTTAATAGAATTGTCTGGGTGAATAGGGGCCAACCAATTAATGGAAACAATATTAATGAAATCACAATGTTGGGTCCACATATTTTAGAATCTAAAAGAAGATGGGGAGGAAAGATTACTAAAAGAGGTTTTGATAGAGATCAAAAGAGGAGCATGGTGACAAAGTTCGCTAAAATCCTCAACAAAAGTAAGGGGCCATTGGTTGATCCAAAGAGAATTAAAGAGGGTCTTATCAAGCCGCTGCCAAAGTCTAGAGTTATGCCACGTATAGTTGGAGCCAGAAAAACTAATATCAATCAGGTTGCAATCGAGGACCATATAGAGAAATCTTCCATGGAATGGATGTTAGGAGAGCAGCCTCCCCTCCTTTCTAAAGAAGCGATAATAGTGTTGAAATCACCCCCAACCAACCAGGGTTTGTTAATCGAGGAGGCAAAGGTTCTTAAGTGATCCCAAAGGATGTTTCTACCAGCTCTATTACAAGAAGCATAGATAAATGAACCAAGAGCAGAAAACTCACCCAATGAGATTTGAACATTAACCAATTGTTCGAGATCATCAAGGATAGAAATGTTGATTAAATTATTCCAAAAACACCAAATTTTATTACTAATATTATAAAAGAAATTTTGAAAGCCAAGCGTTCTAGCAACATGTGTGATCTTAGAAGAGTGAATGAATGGCTCAATAACAACAAGTAAGGTTATGTTATGAGTGCGACAAAGGCTCTTAACATGATTGCATATGAGAGTCCCAATACCAACATTCCAAATAAGAAAATTAATCATAATAAGGTGGAAAGAAAAGAGTTAACTGAAAAATTGAAGGAGAAGAAAAAGAGAGCATGAAGCAATTATTTGTGGGAAGTTAGAGAGGATCGAGTGGTTCTAGTGGAGTTATTAGTGAACATTCTAGCTTTATGAGATTTTTCTTTAATAATAGTTTGAAAAGGCCTATCTATGTCCAATGTATCTCCATCAGAAAGGGAGTGATTAGTGATATTTAGAACAGGGGCAGTATCTGTCAATGCATTCCTAATGGTGATTTCTCTTTCTTCGGTATCAAAGTTAGGTTGAGAAATTGGATTAGCATGGATATCACTGGAAGGTAAAGAGGTGGTGATGCCATTAATAGTACAAATTTCATTCTCATTTCCATGATGATTATTCAGATTTTGGTTCGTCACCAAAGTATCAATATTTTTCAGAATAATTCCAAAATTAGTTTTGAGATTTTGATCCAACTTGAGATTTCCATTCAAATCACCATGATGATTCATATGAGTCAAGGGATTGTCTTGTGAGGGCAAATTATTATAAGTAGGAGTAATGTTAAATAAGTTATCATTAGTTTCCTCACAAACCTCAATATCATTATTTTTACCAAGCTCAGATTATTCTCCAATAGGCAAATCAGTAGATAGTAAAGGAGTAGGGGTAGGACGGTGAGTTCCATTTTGAGTAGCTTTAGGCACATAAGCGAACTTATTGGGTTTTTCATTTCCTAGAGAGGGATTAGGATCCGACAATTTAATCTTTTTAAGATTAGGGTGTAACACAAAGCATTTAGAGTGATCATGACCATGGATCTTATAGTTTGTGCAAAAAATAGGGAAATTTTCAAATTCCACTTTCTGATTATACCCAAATTTTTCCTAACTGATCCAAACTTATTTAGGATAATTTTTGGTAATATCAATCTCAACCAAGATACGTGCAACTGATGGCCGAGATCTCGCGGTGGTGGCTTGATCAATTTTAAGGGGCCTACCAAAGAGAGCCCCAATCGCAAATAGGACTTGATGGGTAACATAATGAATCCTCATGTTTGGAAAGGCTAGCCATAAAGGAACAATAGTGGATTCCTCTTTGACATCAAAAAGAGGTGACCATTTCAAGAGCCTCATTTGACAATTGTACACAAAATAGGAGCGACGAGCAAAGACTCTTGAGTAGTCTAAATCATTCGATAGCTGAATAAGGATATGCCTAGGATCGATCAACCCAACAGTGAAAACTCCCGAAAGCTTTAAGCTGGATCGGATATTGTCAAGAGTTTGGCAACGTAAGGAATATTTTCCAACTAATGAAAATTCAAAGGGCTTTGGCAATTTTTCCACATCAAGATTAGAGCACATTACAATCGGCATTCAACAGAAGGAAGTATAAATTAAGTTAACTAAAGCATTAGAGCAAGTGTTCTTACCAGATAAGGCATCCTTGAACGACTTAACAGCAGGCATAGTAACGGATGTAGTTGAATCCAAAATACCTTGTAGATCAGCAGGCTTAGCCGACACCTCCAAGTTCACCGAGCTCGGTTGCGCAACAAATGGTGCCTCCGCCATTGTAAGATCGAGGTAAAATCACATAAGCGGCCAAACTGAGAGTAGTAAACCAGAAATATGATGGGGGAAGGCCGAGGAGAGCAATAAACCAAAAATATGATCGGGGAAGGCCGAGGAGCGGCCAAACTGAGAGCTATAAACCAAAAATATGATCTGGGAAGGCCGAGGAGCGACCAAACTGCAAGAAAATAGAAAGGGAACATGAAATCACCCCAAAGAGCCATGACCGAGAGGGGGGAGGAGGGTTAGTTAGTTTAGGGTTTATGGTTTTAGGTTTAGGGTTTAGAATTTTTTTATCTTTAAATTAACTAAATCAATAGGTTTAGGTCTATTAAGTTTATTTTTATTTATTGTAGTTTATTTTATTTTTTATTTTATTTAGTTTATTTATTATTTTAGGTTTATTTATTTTAGTTTAGGTTTTATTTTAGTTTAGGTTTTTTATTTTAGTTTATTTTTTAGGTTTAGCATTAAGTTTTATTATTTATTTTTAGGTTTAGGTTTAGGTTTTTATTTTCTTTTTTTAGGTTTAGGTTTTTATGTTTTTATTTTAGGTTTATTTTAATATTTTTTTAGTTTAGGTTTAGGTTAATTTTTAGTTTATTTTATTTTATTTAGTTTAAGGTTTAAGTTTAGTTTATTTTAGGTTTTGTTTACTTTAGTTTAGGTTTAGGTTTACTTTATTTTATTTAATTTAGGTTTATTATTAGGTTTTAAAGTTAATTTATGGTTTAAGGTTTAGGGTTTAGGGTTTAGGATTTAGGGTAAGTGTTAGGGTTTAGTGTTTAGGGTTTAGGGTTTAGGTTTAGGGTTTTTAGGGTTTAGGTTTGTAGGTTTAGGGTTTAAGGTTTTGGGTTTGTTTTAGGGTTTAGGGTTTAGGGTTTAGGGTTAGTTTAGTATTTAGGGTTTATTATTTGTTAGGGTTTAGGATTTAGGATTTAGGGTTTAGGGTTGTAGGATTAGGGTTGTAGGATGAAAACCATGATCGAGAGACTATGAAACTGCTGGTCATTGATGATTAAAGATTGCATGGATACGGCTAGGCGATGCCACCAATATCAAATACATGGTGTGGTCCTACACCAACCACCCAACATTCTACAACCTACATTGGCCTCATGGCCATTCGAGTATTGGGGTACCAACATAGTGGGTCTGATTGATGCTCTTTCTTCTAAGGGTCATCGATTCATCTTAGCTGCTACTGACTACTTTTTCAATTAGGTGAAGGCAATTCCACTCAGAGAGGTCACAGCTCAGCATGTGGTCTAGTTTTTTTAGGAACCATGTTGTATATAGGTCTGGAGTGCCTAGATGAATTATATATGATAATGGTATTACATTCAATGGCTCCAAGATCAACAGCTTTTCTCAGAGACATAGCATAGATTGGAGATATTTTACCATCAACTACTAGAGGGGAAAAGGCTTAGCAGAAGCATTCAATAAAACTCTCATCCAAATACTAAAGAAGACACTCAACAATAATAAGCGATAGTGTCATGAGCTATTAGTTGAAGTCTTGTGGGCCTATCACATCACATATAGAACTCCAACTCAGTCTACTCCTTTCTCTTTAGTGTGTGGGTCCGAAGCCATTCTACCATTGAAGTCCAACTCCCATCACTAAGGATAGTTGTGGGTAGCAAGATCACAATAAAGTAGAATGCTAAGTTACGTTAGAAGAGCTTAATGTTCGAAGGAGAGACTGCTGCGGGCTACTTTGAATTGAGATAACACCCCCGAGTGGTACTCACTCAGTAGCTGCTCTAAGTTAAGCTGACATGCTACCCTGCTAGTGTGTCATTCTAATTGTCTTCTTGCTTTGGAGGATGTAACTCTGCTATGCTTTCCTTCTTTACTTGGCCACTACACACCGATGACCACATTATTAGTTTGGTGGGCCTTGCTGCATGGCCGATAAGCTACCTCATGTTGGCTTTATTTAAGAGGATGTGAGTCTACTATGCTTTCTTCTTAGATTAGCCTTTATTCACTGATTAGGTCAAGTATATTTCAGGTTTAGGATAAGTCTCTAAGCGGGTCCTTCCTTCCTGATTGCTCTAAGTCTTGGTCTAGTCCTTCCTCGTGGCTCCGCTTAGTAGTCTTGGTAAGATTGCATCTATCCCATGATAAATTTATGATGATTCTACTTGGAAAAATGTCACTACACACTTTCTTTCTAGGTTGATCGTTGCACACGCAGCACTTTAGGTTGGTTCTTACTATCGTGGATATTCATGGATACACATTAGGTTGGTTAGTTCTCGAACCTTAGGATACACCACTCATGATAGATGTAAGTGCACTCTTTCTCCTTGAGTTGGCCGTACACTTATAGGCCTTCTTTCTAAGGCTTAGTATAACGCCCCTAGCATCACCTCCCCAATGGGCACTTTATTTGGATTACATCCTTGTGACCTAATTTAGACACTACCCAGTTACAATCAGTTGGAAAGTTCCCCTTATCTAGTAACCACTCTTGTGGTTGTAGAATCGATCCTGTGGATGTGTAATTCTCCCTTGGTCTAGTAAATCTGACATAGGTCAAGGCCAACAAAGTCCCTTCTCATTGTGGTCCTTCGCACACCAACAAGGTCTACGAAAACATATAAACAAAATATATATTCACTTGTGGATTAGGAGGACACCCCTAGTGGTACCCTTTCTCAAGCAGGTATCTTATCTTTAGGGGAGTATCAGCCAAACTCCCTATAGGAATCGCTTGACTACTCTTGAGTTGATATAAGTCCCCGAATATTACTCAATAGTCACCCCAAGTCATATTCAATTTGTTGTGCTACTAAGTCACCCCAGTGGTTGTTCCCACTTTAGAAAATGTAAGTGCTGCCTTCTTCCTAGAACAATCATTGCACACCGAAAGCCAACCCCTTAGGTTGGATAGCTCTACACCATGGCCAGTAGACTATCTCTTTGGATTTATAAATCTGAGTAAGGACAAGTCTGATAAAGCCCCATCTCAGTGGGTCCATCATACACCAGCATGATCCATAAATTAAATATATCAAATTTGACTAAGCTCACATCCCCAGTCTATATGCCCTCAATTCAAAATCAAACTAAACTAAACAAACCATAGCAAATCACATGAAATTAAGATAAAATTAATCCTGACTACTTTTGAATTGACATAAGCCCCCAACGACATTCACTCGAGCCCTAGGTCGTTCAATTTATTATGCATCCAACAGTCACTGCTTGTTCCTCTCTATGGAAGATGTAAGTTTACTACACCTTCTTCCTAGCCGCATTGCATTGCACCGAAAGGTAACCCTTATGTTGGCTAGCTCAACCTCGTAGCCTATAGACTATCACTTTGGATTTGTAAACTTGAGGTAGGTCAAGATTGATATATCCCCTTCTCGGTGGGTTCATCGCACACCGACAGGGTCCATACATTAACTCAAATTATATTAAACCCAATCTAATTTTCCCTAGTGGAGTTAAATCACACCTTTCTAGTGAGCCCTAAATCATATATAAACAAGTCACAAAAACAAATCAAATTCAAAACCTACCTCCCTAATGGAGCAAATTAAACCAACTCCCTAAGTAGAGTCTAAATCAAAGAAATCCAACCAAACTCTTATCCCAAGTGGATACATCCATAAACATGTCTATGAAATCAAACTCAAATCCCAATCCCTAGTGGATAGCCCGAACTTGCTTTTCTTGTGGAAGGTTCATATACCCGATCCTTAGTGGACTCGATCCCCAGCAGATATGCCTCCACAATAATTAAAACAAAACAAATTAAAGTCTATTTGATTTTAATCCCTGGTGCATTATAGATTCTTATCCCCACAAATCTTCATTCCATAAATCATATAATCAAATCAAATTCAAACCTTGTCCCCAGCAGATTTTCTTTTTCTATGCCCTCGACATAGACCCTCACATGTCATGTCTGATGCATGTGTGATCCCCTAACAAATCTCCCTCCATGTCCTTGACATGGAATTCTCATCAAATCTTATTTCTTCTCTTATGCACACCTTTAATACTTCAACCAAAAGCCTAACAATGTATTCATTCAAATTACACCATCTTAACATTGTAATCAACATTTTATGATTTGTGATGGTGTAAGTTCAAACTAACTATACAATATCAAGCTAAACATATAATAGTGAATTAACAAACTATATTATATTATAATATATGATGTTATATTATAATTTGCTATAATATAATATATTGTCTAATATTACACCTCATTAGAATCACTTAAAAGAACAAATAACAAAATTTTCTCAATATATTACTAATGCTCATGTTGGAAGTAATATTGTTATTTTTCTATTAGAAATGGTGCAAAATAGCATAATTTTGGTGTTCCTCTTGGTGTGTGCCATGAATTTGGCCAAATTCTTCCATCTCAACCTTCAAATTAACATTTTTGTGAGTTTTGACCCAATGCATTATAACAAAAATAAAACATACTAAAATGCACAATAACATTTAGTAACACACCACAACATTCATATATATGTGAAGTTATATTGTTATGTACATTATATTTTAATATGCTTTCATATAATATATTATCTTACATTACACCATAAAATGAATCACTTTAAATGAAAATTTTATAAAATTTGGTTGAAAATTGAACATTTATTTTGGATGCAAAATTTCCATTTTTGATTAAATGACACACAATAGAACTCCCCAATGATGTTCCCTAAAGCTTACCTTAAATTTGGCCAAATCTCATCATCTCTCGAATCAAGATTTAAATGAATTATACCCATACTACATCATCTATAACAAACTAAAATATATTAAACAACAAGTAGTAATACACAATAGTATGTTATGCATGATGCTACACTATGTTATGGCATCCTATATTATAATACACTATAACATATTATTTTATATTATATTGTATATCACATCACAAGGGATTGCTTAAGATAAAAAATCATAAAATTAGTCTAAATAATAAAAAACTATATATTTTAATCGTATCACTCACATATTTGAAATTGGAAAAAAATATTATGATGTCATGCTCTACCTATTATGAATTTGGCCAATTTTTTCCATTTTAAAGTCTAAATCAACATTTTTATAAATAATGCTAGTGTAGGCTTGACTGCTTGATTGTAAAATACTAAAAGAAATTAAAATGTGCAGAACAATATATTATGATATATGATGTTATACTATGCTAAAACATAAAATATTTATTTTGAACATAAAATCTTACTTTTTAGATAACAAGTGTAACACCTTGGTACTACAATTCCACAAATTTAAAAAATTTCTTCATGATTTATTAAATCTATATTTTATGATTTATATTAATATAGACTATAGGGCACAATACCATAATATACTAAAACATTTCAAAAAATCTTATAACATCCATAAACACATCACTACATGCTTAAATATATGATGCTACATTATACTATAATATATGGTATTATAATGTGATTTAGGGTTAGGATTTAAGGTATTTAAATCTTTAATTCCCAAGGGAAAGTCTCTTGAAGACATTTTCTTTAGCATAACTATGTTAGGATTAGGTCATTCTTTAGATCTACTCCTAATGGCATCTTTATTCAAGGTTTAGGATTTAGGGTTTAGGGTTAGTTTAGGGTTTAGGTTTAGGGTTTAGGGATTGAGGTTTAGATTTTAGGGTTTAGGGTTGTAGGTTTTAGGGTATGATTTATGGTTTTAGGGTTTAGAGTTTAGGTTTTATGGTTTATGATTTAGGGTTTAGGGTTTCAGGGTTTAAGGTTTTTTTTTTGGGGGGAACCCCATATAGGGGAATTTTTTTCTGACAAAAGAAGGGTTACAAGGTCCTTAAGAGGGGTTAAACTTAAAACTATCACTCAAAGAGCTACAATCAACCTAGAGAGAGAATCCCCTATATAAATACATCCAAAATAAGAAAAGAAAAAGAATAAAGATAAAAATAGTTAAAGATACAATGACAATAAAATGGAAAAGCCAAGGGTCAGATAGCTACATAGAGCTTGGGAAGATGGGAAAAGCATAGGCCACCTCCAGAATTTGAAACCTATAAAAAAATAATAACAGAACCCTACAAGTAGCTAGAAAATGGAATTAACACAGCTAGAGAAATAAAAGCTATAATAACTGAAGAAATACTAAAGAAAGAGAAAAATAAGTGGAGTTTGAGAAGAAAGGCTCAGGCTTAATCACCACATAAATGGGGCAACCAAAAATGTGAGCATCCAAACTTCCAATGAAGGGTTACATCACAATTGCTGCTACCAGCCAAAATTATGTGTGAAATCATCCCATACATCATAGCCTACATACCTGGGGAAAGGCAGCCATTAAAGAGTGGAATTTAGATGGTCTTTAATACCTACATACTAAGCAATAGAAAAGAAAACTATAGCAAAAGCAGTTCCACTATTCACTCAGTCAATTAATTGCCACCAATCCCAAGAGAAAATAACATCAACAAGACTATCCCAACATAGATGGAGAAGGACCAGCCAACAAATCCCCCACACAGTAAGACCACCATTAAAAGGTATCCAATCCATTAATGTTGAAAGGCAAACACTAGTAAAATCCTCAGATCTAAACATTAACCTACTAATAGTATTGGTAAAAATATTATTCCCAACCAGATCAAAGAAGAAATTATACAAGGCCAATAGAGCCAAGAATAACCTCAGCCAGTAGTCCAACCCATACAACATAGGCACCAGCGAAAGAGCTAACCAAGCAACAACAGATTAGCAAGAAAATCAATAAGTCAAATAGAACCACAACATAAAAAATGAGCACGCATAGTGCAAATCAAAAACCCTAGATAATTGGAACCATCTCTACTATAAAGACACAGTTCCATAAGTAGCAAATTGGATCAGTCATTCTTCAGTTTCTCTAGTTCCCATCATAACCACCGCAGCATCTCGAGTAGCGGGATCCACCATCACATCCTCAATCTCTCCCTCCACCACCACCGTGGCTGTAACCTCCATCGCTCCTCCCACCTCCATAACTACCACTACTCCGACCACCACTGCATATTCACCAGCACCTCCAGATCCCCCACCACCACTGTGATAACCATCTCCTCCACCTTCACCTCCACCGCCAGATCTAAACTGAGCTTGGTTGACGGTGATGTTCCTAATGTCAAGGTTTTGCCCATTCTTAGGGAATAGGTTTAGGTTTAGGCTTATTAGGTTTTAGGGTTTAGGTTTACTTTTTAATTTATTTAGTTACTTTAGGTTTAGGTTTAGGGCTTGGGTTTTAGGGTTTAGGGTTTAGGGTTTAGGGTTTAAGGTTTAGGGTTTTAGGGTTTAGGGTTGTAGGTTTAGGGTTTAGGGTTTAGGGTTTAGTGTTAGTTTTAGGGTTTAGTGTTTAGGATTTAGGATTTAGGGTTTAGGATTTTTTTAAAAAAATTAAGTGAACCGGTGGGTTTAGGTTTATTTAGATTATTTTTTATTTATTTTATTTTATTTTATTTTTTATATTTATTTAGGTTTATTTTCTAATTTTATTTAATTTAGTTTATTTATTTTAGGCTTATTTATTTTAGTTTATTGTTTTAAGTTTAGGTTTATTTTTTAGTTGAGTTTTATTTTTCATCTTTTTAGGTTTAGCTTTTATTTTTTATTTTTAGGTTAAGTTTTAGGTTCTATTTTTTTTAGGTTTTGGTTTTATGTTGTTATTTTAGGGTTATTTTTAGGTTTTATTTTTTAGTTTAGGTTTAGGTTTATTTTTAGTTTATTTTGCTTTATTTACTTTAGGTTTAGGTTTAGGTTTAGTTTATTTTAGGTTTAGGTTTTGGTATTTTAGTTTAGTTTATTTTAGTTTTATTTTAAGTTTGTTTCATTTTTTTTACTTTATTTTTATTTTAGGTTTAGGTTTTTTTTACAGTTTAGGGTTTAGGTTTTTTTGTATTTATTTTTAAGTTTTATTATTAGGTTTATTTTTTAGGTTTAGGTTTTTATTTATTTTTTATTTTATTTTATTTTTATTTTACATTTAGTTTTTATTTTATTATTTTATTTTATTTATTTTTTAGTTTAGTTTAGGTTTTTCTTTATTTTATTTTATTTTATTTTTATTTTTTATTTTATTTTATTTTTAGGTTAGGTTTAGGTTTCAATTTAGGTTCATATTTTATTTTATTTTATTTATTTAGTTTATGTTTTCATTTTGATTTTAGGTTTATTTAGTTTAAGTTTAGGTTTTAGGTAGAACTGGATCATGGCTTTAGGGTTTTAGGGTTTAGGGTTTTACGATTTAGGATTTAGGGTTTAGGGTTAGGTTTAGGGTTTAGGGTTTAGGTTTAGGCTTTAGGCTTTAGGGTTTAGGGTTTAGGGTTTAAGGTTAGTTTTGGGTTTATGGTTTATTTAGGGTTTAGGGTTTAGGGTTTAAGGTTGAGGGATTATGCTTTATGGTTTAAGGTTTTTAGGGTTTAGGGTTTAGGGTTTAGGGTTTAGGCTTTAGGCTTAGGGTTTAAGGTTTTGAGGGTTTAGGGTTTAGGATTAGTTTAGGGTTTAGGGTTGTAGGTTTAAGGTTTAGGGTTTAGGATTAGTTTTATAGTTTAGGGTTTATGATTTAGGGTTTAGGGTTTAGGGTTGAGGGATTTAAGAAAAAAAATTTAAGCAAACCGATAGGTTTAGGTTTATTTAGTTTATTTTTATTTATTTTTGGTCTATTTATTAATGTTTTTTATTTTAGTTATTTTTTTATGTTTAGGTTTAGTTTTATGTTTATTTTTTAATGTAGTTTTATTTTATTTTGTTTTATAGGTTTTGGTTTTAATTTTTATCTTTTGGTTTAAGTTTGTGTTTTCATTTTATTTTTTTTTTGGGTTAAGATATTTGGTTTTATTTTAAGTTTATTTTTAGATTTTATTTTTTAAGTTTATGATTAGCATTATTTTTAATTTATTTTATTTTATTTAGTTTAGGTTTAGATTTAGGTTTTATTTATTTTACTTTAATTTAGTTTAGGTTAAGGTCTATTTTATTATGTTTATTTTAAGTTTAGGTTTTTTTTTTAGTTTAGGGTTAGGTTTTATTTTTAATTTATTTTTAGGTTTATCTTTTAGGTTTGGGTCTTTATTTAATTTTTATTTTAGGTTTATTTTATTTTTATTTTACGTTTAGTTTTTATTTTATTTAGGTTTATTTTATTTTTTTAGTTTATTTTAGCTATTTATTATATTTTAATTTATTATTTATTATTTATTTTATTATATTTTTAGGTTTTGGTTTGGGTTAATGTTTAGGTTTCAATTTAGGTTTTAATTTAGGTTTTGATTTTATTTTATTTATTTATTTTATTTAGTTTAGGTTTGGGTTTTAGATTTTTTAGGGTTTTTTAGAGTTTTGGGTTTAGGTGTTATTTATGGTTTAGATTTTAGTGATTAGGGTTTAGGTTTTGGGTTTGGGTTTAGGTTTAGGGTTTGGGTTTAGGGTTTATGGTTATAAGTTTAGGGTTTGGTTTTTTATTTATTTTTTTAATTTTTTAATTTTTGTCATTTTTCTTAAATTAAGTATACTGGTAGGTTTAGGTTTATTTAGTTTATTTATTTTAGTTAATTTTTTTAATTTATTATTTAGGTTTATTGTTAATTTTTTAGTTTAGTTTACTTATTTTAGGTTTATTTATTTTAATATATTTTTTAGGTTTAGGTTTGGTTTTAGGTTTATTTTTTTAGTTTAGTCTATTTTTATTTTATTTTTTTTAGGTTTAGGTCTTATATTTTATTTTTAGGTTTAAGGTTTTATTTTATTTTCTTAGGTTGAGGTTTTAGGTTTATTTAAAGGTATTATTTTTCAATTTTGGTTTAGGTTTATTTTTACTTTATTTTATTTTATTTAGTTTTGATTTAGGTTTAGGTTCAATTTATTTTAAGTTTAGGTTTAGGTTTTATTTATTTTAGTTTACTTTATCTTAGTTTTGGTTTAGGTTTTATTTTTTTTTAGTTTAGCATTTAGGTTTTATTTTTTATTTATTTTTAGGTTTAGGTATTAATTTTACTTTATTTTAGGTTTATTTTATTTTTATTTTAGGTTTACTTTTATTTTATTTATGTTTTTTTTAATTTTTTTAGTTTAGTTTGGTTTTTATTTATTTTATTTTAGTTTAGTTTTTCTTTTTAATTTTATTTTTGTTTTAAGTTTAGGTTTTAGTTTATGTTTTGATTTTGTTTTATTTTTAAATTTTTGGTTTAAGTTTATTTATTAATTTATTTTTGTTAGGTTTTATTTAGTTTAGGTTTAGGTTTTTAGCTTTTTAGGGTTTAGGGTTTAGGGTTTAGATTTAGATTTTTTTTTAAGTTTTATTTTTTAGTTTAGGTTTATTTTTAGTTTATTTTATCTTATTTAGTTTAGGGTTTAGGTTTAGTTTATATTAGGTTTAGGTTTTAGTTTTATTTATTTTAGTTTAGTTTATTTTATTTTAGGTTTAGGTTTATTTTGTTTATTTTATTTTTATTTTAGGTTTCATTTTTAGTTCAGGGTTTGGGTTTTATTTTTTATGCCTTCTTAGATTTTATTTTTAGGTTTATTTTTTAGGTTTAGGGTTTTTTTTAGTTTTTATTTTATTTTATTTTAGGTTTATTTTATTTTATTTTTTACATTTAGTTTTTATTTTATTTAGGTTTTTTATTCTTAGGCTTATTTTATTTTTTTAATTTAGTTTATGTTTTTATTTATTTTACTTAATTTATTTTTATTAGTTTAATTTATTTTATTTTTAGGTTTAGGTTTTAGTTTAGGTCTTTATTTTATTTTATTATTTTATTTTATTTATGTTAGGGTTTTTATTTATTTTATTTTTAGGTTTTATGTAGTTTAGGTTTAAGTTTTTTAGGTTTTTAGAGTTCGGGTTTTAGGGTTTAGGGTTTAAGGTTTAGGGTTTAGGGTTTTAGGGTTTAGGGTTTTGGCTGGGTTTAAGGTTAGGTTTAGTGTTTAGGGTTTAGTGTTTAGCTCTATTGTTTAGTTTAGGGTTCACAGGTTTAGGGTTAGTTTAGGGTTTAGGGTTTAGGGTTAAGGGTTTAAGGTTATTTTAGGGTTTTAGGCTTTAGGCTTTAGGATTAGGGTGAGGGTTTAGGATCTTTTAGGGTTTGGGTTTAGGGTTGTAGGTTTATGGTTTAGGTTTAGTTTTATAGTTTAGGGTTTTCTTTTTAAATAAAGTAAATCGGTAGGTTTAGGTTTATTTTTATAGTTTATTTAGTTTATTTTTCATTTATTTTTAGTTTATTTTATTATTTTATTTTTATTTAGTTTTATTTTTTATTTAGTTTAGTTTATTTATTTTAGTTTATGTTTTATTTTAATTTATTTTAGGTTTAGGTTTATGTCTAGTTTTAGTTTAGTTTTATTTTTATTTTATTTTTTTAGGTTTAGGCTTTATTTTTTATTTTTTTTTTATTTTTTATTTTATTGTGTTTATTTTATTTTTTTTTAGGTTTTTTTTTTTTATTTAGGTTTATTTTTAGTTTATTTTATTTTATTTTAGTTTAGGTTTAAGTTTAATTTATTTTTAGGTTTAGGTTTTCATTTTATTTATTTTAGTTTAGTTATTTTTTAATTTTTTTTTATTTTAGTTTAGGTTTTGGTTTATTTATTTTAGTTTAGTTTTATTTTATTTAGTTTATGTTTATTTTATTTTGTTTATTTTTTAGGTTTTTTTTAGTTTAGGTTTAGTTTTATTTTTATTTATTTTAGGTGTTATTTTTAGGTTTAGGTTTTTATTTAGTTTTATTTTATTTAGGTTTTGTGCCACCATCCTTCAAGATCTTTGATGGCGTGGAGCCCATGATAACACATTGCACACTTTAGAGCACGCCGGACACAATACAAAGAACTCCTCTTCCCTTTTCGTTATAGTTGTCGTGTTGCATTTGATTGGTATGCCAACTATCCAATGGTTTGAATACTTTTGCTAAGTTGGAGCACCTCTTAATCAAGAGGTTTGTCGAGCTCAGAGGGTGACTATGGGACCTCATTATGGAGAAATAGAAACTCAATGAGTCCTTTGTTGATTACATCCTCATGTGGCGCAACCTGAGCAAGAAATGCAACCACAACTATAACACAGCCTTTCTCAAGAATATCCATGGCCCAGTCGCCTTAATTCTTAAGGGCTTTACTGGAAAAACATTTGAGAAATTAATCAACAAGGAGGCTAGCCAATAATAGGAAGCCAAACAATTGTCATTTCCTGACCATTCATCTAGGCCCAAGCCGCAGAAGGTGTTTGAGAAGTGGGGGATAGTTATGTTAGTGAGAGGGAAGCAGTTGAAAGTTCAAGATGAGAGACTAAGCTCAACCTCTAGCCACCTTCCACCACCTCGCCATCATACCGCCACCGCAGCCCACCACAACCACCATTTCCACACCCAACCTACCCAACAATGGTATTCATATCCATCACTAGTACTTTTCACCTACTTACCGATAGATTGAATAAGCCATATTCATTCAAGAGGGAGGTAGTTAGAAAATCTTAAAGAATCTTTAAAGAAACCGACTTTCGCCACTGAGCCTAAGAGGTCTGAGGAATTGGGTAAGAGTGATGATCCTCTATTGCCCCAACCATCACAGCCATGTCTTAGAGGATTGTATCACTTTTAAGGACTAGCTAACGTTGAGAGCCATAGCTATCCCTAAGGAATACTTATTAGAACAACCATCTAGTTCTATTAGAGTAATCCTTAGGGATACTTTCGATCTTCTTAAGACCAAAGAAGGTTAGTATATCTCCTTATTCCAAATCTCTAAGATCATTTCTAAGATCAAGAAGCTTTCTTATAGTAAAAAGTAGCTCAAACCTCCAACACCAAGGAAGTTTTGCTAGTTGCAAAGGATAACTGGGAAGGTGATAGCCCAAAGAGGAAGCTCCACCATACTTGCCGGATAGTCCAAGATGTAGCCACCATCCCGAGTCTACTCCTCCACCGCTATCTACCACCTCTCTAGCTCCTCTTCTATCTCAGGAGCATTGTATCCGAGGATAAGGGCACTAAATCTTTACTCGCTTATATTACTTGACATCATGTACCTCCACCTAAAAAAAATTAATGAAGAAAGCTGATTTTACTAATATATCTTTCTCGATGCTCTTGATTTTATTCCAATCAAAAACTCTCAAGTCTAAATAAATAATAGCTCTAGTAGTTTGATCCTTTCCTTTCTGATTTAGAGGATGATCCTTCTCTCAATCAATCACCTCTCGAGATTGACTTGGAGACAACTAACTCGAGGATCCCGGGAGAAGTAGGTATGATAAGAAAGTAAACTTTCCACAAGGTCATCATTCCTAGAAGTCACTAAAGTCAATGCAGAGTGGCAAAAGTTCTACCTCCTAAGGTAGCACTTTGGATAAGGGTAAGCAAGTCATTAGTTTCTGAGCGATAGCCCTCCATAGATGCTCCCATGGATATGCTTATGGAGGACCAAGCTAGTTGATCACAATGTCCTAGCTCACCTTAGAAAGTTTCCGCTAAGTTTATATGCCCTTGTCTTATCCAAAGGGAAGAGGGAATCTCTAAGGCTTACTTGATCTAGAGACATGCTTAGCTCAGACCACTACTAAAGAGAAGGCATGCCACCAAGGACATCTTAGAGTTACAATTCAGAATGAAGACATACTCATAGGGACCACCGAGCACAATCGCCTCTTTACATTACAGTGGATGTTGGCAGATATAGGCTATCCAGAGTTATGGCTGACCCAAGTGTATCACTTAGTATTATGAGTCTAAAAACCTTTTCCTATTATAGGATTGACATCTCCAAACTCCAAATAGAAAGGATGATGTTGAGAGGATTCAATGAACAAGGAGAGAGGGCCTTGTGGTGTTTATTTTTGGATGTAGGGAAGGGGGGGTACTTTTTGAGGTGCTCGAGTACATTATTGAGGTATGATGTACTATTTCAAAATATAGATGCATCACCCTACAATAGACTTAATCACATAATAAAGACTCCTAAGGCACGAAATTCTTAAAAATACTCTCGGTTAAAGTAGACAATTATCAGCTCCAAAGATTTCATGGTTAGACTATCAAAGGATTGGTTGTTTTTGAGAAATCAATTAGGAAAGTTCAAGGAGAAGATTATTTTTGGTATCCAAATGAAATAACTAATAAATGCTCATGATACTAGAAAGCCTAGTGAACATTCCAATTTATCCTATGGTTGGGCTTTATAATTTTGAACTTGAAGAGATTTATATGTTTTGAGTTGAAATTTAATTAGATTACTAGTGCTTATAATCCATCAACATAAGGTTGTGGGAATGCCTAAGAGGTGAGGATTTATGCTCATAGCCCAAAGGAAATAGCTACCTTGGATCCTAAATCTAGGGAGCTTTAGTATGAGCGGAAGCACGACCTAAATCTAAGTGATGGGTGGACATAAGGGTTTACCTCCACAAGAGAGAATAAATTGTCTGACTTCTGGACTTATAACTCTGAGTGGCGCCAAATAACTCCTATATTTTAAAACCATGTAGTCTTCTTATGAATTGCAAGATAGCTAGGGTAGTTATTTAATTAGAAAGAGACTAAAGTCCTAAACACACTCCCTAAGAGACTAGAGCATGAGTGGTATGAGCATATGAATTAATCTATAGATGCAAAATCTTTTCAAATTTTATTTCATTTTAAATATATCATTTTGACAGAGGCTTTGAGATTTCTTATGCTTAAATGCACGATAAAATAAGTTATGGATCAAATCAGTTAGAAGGTGTTCTCCATAATAAGGGATGCCCTCACAGGTCAAACATTCCTTTATCATGCAAAGATGGAGATTCTTCATGTTCAAGAGAGAAAGAATATGCATGAATGATGTGAAACATACAACCATACATCTAAGGGGCTAATTCTTTAATTATCTTATTTATGTCTTAGACTTTATGATGAGGTTATGAGTTGTTTAAAATTTAGTTATGAGAGATTCAGTAGAAAAGTTATTTTTCCTAAGAGCTTAATCATATCCAAGCCACACATTAAAGCATCAATCATTTAAAAACTATGAAAAGCATGTGTCCTAATGCACAATGTAAACAAAAGATCAAACAATTATATAAAATATTGTAAAAGAATAAAAGATGGTGGGCACTTCCATACAACCCGGAGAAAAATAAATGAAGCTCTACCCTTATTCAACCTAGAATATGAAAGAATAATTATAATTGTATTAAATCCTATGGGGGTCTTCTTTCTTCATATCTCCATTTTTGATTTGGTTCCTTCTTTAATTTGGATGGTGCTTGCTTCAACGACATCATATGGCACCCCAGGACAAAGCCTTCTGGCCACTGCTCATCCTAATCCGTCATAGCACTAATCCTAATTCTTATTCCAAAAATTACATTTTTGTTGGAAAAGTAAATTTAACTATACCTACTAAATAGTGGTTAGCTAAATATACATATAATCCCAAGAAGTTTTATTTATAATTTGGACTTAGCACCCTATACATAGGTAACTAAGCCCACATGTTCTATCTTGGATTATGCTTAAGGTTTTAAACAACTTGCAAAAAGAGAATTCACATTTATTTTTAAGCATCCCTTAAGCATAATCCCTTATAGAAAATATGATTAGGCTAATATTGACCTATCATCCAGTCTAGAAAGCATACACCCTAACATCCATTCAAAAAATAATACATCATAAAATAAAAATATACATCACAACATACATCCTAACTTAGAGCTAGTGGTGACTTAATTCTAATGTGTGTATTAAGGCTTGTGGTAACCTTGTTAGGCATTAGTGTTGTATTTTCCAAGTGTACAAGGATTTAATTTAGCATGAAAGGTTGATTTCACTTGAAGTAGTTTAATTGATTTGAGAATTTTAATTTATTTTTCCTTTTTTTTAATTTGATTACACTTACCAACTAAGTGTTATAAAGAGAGAAAAAGAGATTATCCTCTTTCATCCATACCTTAAGTCACTTTCTAAAGTATATTAATTTGATTTTTTTTCTCTTTAGTGAATGGCTTATTAAATGAATTAATTAATCCAAAGTTTAGGTTCACTTTAAATAATCTTATTCAAAATGAAAGGCATTTTAAGATTAATTTAATTGAATTACTCCCATATGACATATATTAAATCATTCGTTTCGATCCCATGTAACATGCATATGATTTAATCCTAAGTTTCTATACACATGCAACATATTTTAGCACACTTAAATGATGAATGTATGTGTATGTTTAGAATTTATATTTTATTTGATTGAATTATTTAAACATATTAATTTAAAAGTTTATTCAAATTCTTATGGAAAAAAGATATAAGAATAAAATTAAATAAGCATGTGTCGTTGTTAAACCAGGGAAGTGAGGTAATCAAATGACCTCCTTGGAGCTAGCTAAAGCATCGTATAATCGAGATGCCCATACTATATACCCATTTGCATTCAAACATATGTAAATTCGTATACATGAACATAGGAAGTAAGCTCCAAATCATATGGCTAATTAATTCAACCACTTAGTTAATTATGAATGCATGGAATTTTAATGTAAAATGGGATTTTCATTTAGTAATCACACACACACACACACACACACACACACACACACACACAATATATATATATATATATATATATATATATATATATATATATATATATATATATATATATATATATATATATATATATATATATATATATATATACATGTATGAAGATATAGGCAAGTATGTGTCATTGTTAAACCAAGGAAGTGAGGTAATCAAATGAACTCCTTGGTGCTAACTAAAGCCTTATATTCTTGAGATTTATAGATTATAAACTTGCTTTTCTTGGACACACATGGATATATACATAAATGAGGGAAAGAAAATCATGTAAAGATTGCATATTTTTTTATTGATCATTTATATATATGAATTAAAGCTCTATCCAAATTCCAATGTTAAAATTCATAAGAATGAAATAAAATGGGTATGTGCTGTTGTTAAACCATAAAAGTGAGGTAATCAAATGGACTCCTTGGGGCTAGCTAAAGTCTCATGTTATTAGGATGTCCAGACTATATACCCATTACCATTCGATCTTATATAATTCAACAATTAAATAGAGGAAAAAGAACTCCACATTCATACACTTAAGCTATAAGCACAAACTTTTCTTATGCATTAATAACTAGCATCATAACACATATTATTATTCATTTATAAGCTTTTAAAAAATACATTTGGATTTAATTGTGATAATAGCCATGCATATATTAAATTAAATCAACACATGCAAGCTTACATAAAGGAAATCAATTTTATTTTACTTCTTTTTAAAAAGATGAATGCATGAATTCAAATGACATACCAAACTTAACATGATTGGAAAGAGGACAATCAAATATAAGCATGTGATTCATTCATCCAAACTAGTTCTTAAGGACAATCAAATCGAATAAGATTATTTAAAGTAAACCAAAGCTTCTTTATTAATTAAGTTTTGGATTTGATTTGATTTAAAGAGGAGAAGTGAAATCATCACTTTTTGTTTTAAACCCATTCCCACATTAGTGATTTGATTACATTTAAGGAAATGTAATTAAGTTGATTTTATGGCTTAATTAAGTTGAACCATTAATTAGATGAATTAATTACCAAGTATCTATGTCACCTTAAAGTAATTAACTAAATAATTATGAGCCAAAATGATATGCAAGGAAAATAAACTTGCAATGATCCTAGGAAATAAAAGAGGACTAATATACTTGGCTCATGATTAATAGTTTATTAGATTAAGGCACTTTATTAATTACTCTTATGGTTTTCCCACACATGTGGACTAACCATAATTTCATTAAACTCTTATAAGTTACTAAATACCTAAAGATCTACCCCATGGACTTTATTAATTACCCTTTACATGATCTAGTCTCTTTAGAGAGTGAGTTAAGGACTTAATCTCTTTCTAAATAAATAACAGCCTAGTTATCTTGCATAAAGCATATGCCTTGCCTACATGAATTTCAAACTATAGGAGGAGTTAGTTGGTGGCCACCCTCAGGTGGTTGTAAGTCCAAGCAGTCGGGTGGTTTGCCCTCTCTTGTGGAGGCAAACAAAATACCCATTTTTTGCCTAAGATTTAGGTCATGCTTTCGGCCTTGCCAAAGCTCTTTAAATTTAGGTTCTGAGGTTGCTTCTCCCTTCCATGGGCCATAAGCATAAATCCTCACATCTTAAGCATTTTCATAATCTTGTGTTATGAAATCGTAAGTCCTATACTTTTAATAAAAAGTCAACTCAAATGAATAATTCAATTTCAAAATTATAAAGCCAAACTATAGGATAGTTTGAGATGCTCGCTAGATTTCTTAGCATCATGAACATCTTCTACTTATCTTATTTTGGCTTCAATGATAACTCCCTCTCTTTGATCAATCCCATTTGAACTTTTGAAATAAACTAATCGATTGATAGTCCTACCTATTGAAATATTTGAAGACAATGATCATTTACCTTAATCAAGAGTATTCCTGAGGGATCTCATTTATTAAGATGTAATTAATTATGGGGGCTTACCTTTGTAGGGAACTTAACGAACCCAATTTAAAATAAACCCTACTTTTCTTTTCCATGTAAAGTAGGGAAGAATCTTTGGTGCACATGCATACTCATTGTCCTTAGGAGTCCCTGTTGAGGTGATTTGGTCCATTGTAGGGTGGTGACTTCTATCTTTAGAGATAGTACACCTCTCCTCAATGTCATCACCCTCATATCTCTGATCTACGTGTCAAAAATGCATAAAAAAAGTATATTTTATCTTCATTTTATCCCGCATAGAGTGAAGATGGAAGTATATTTCTATTCTTTAGAAATTCTATATAAAAATTTCACCACATTTTTCTAGCGACTCCCCTGGGGAAGGTTCCTCTCTCCATCTTTAGTAAATGATCATTGTCTCTAAGTATAGATAGTGGGTTTATATTTTGGTATGAATCCAAGACTATCTTTATTTCCTTTAGCACTTAGCTTATTTCATCCTTAAGTTAAGCTAGCCAACATCTTTAGGTTTTAGGACCTCACCCTATGTTGGTCTTAAAACCCCCATTGGGTTCCTCAATGGGTAAAAATAAAAGTCTAATAAAAAAAAGAATTAATTAAAGACTTCCTCCTTGCCATTTTCATGTTAAGGAAAGGTTCATTCTAAAATAATAAATACAAAATAAATCCTTCATAAAAATCTTGCTTTTCAAAAAACTCTTTCAAAATGCACATAATAAAATATTTTGCACAAAATTATCCTAAATCACCTTCATCTAACAATCTTTATGATTGTTATATGTTGATCATCTTTACAAAAATAAAATTCCAACAATCATTTCTAAAAGCACAAATGAGTTTCTTCCTAATTCATTTTGGGTGAAGATCTCATTTTCAAAAAATAAATAAAATTCCAACAATCATATTTTCAAAAGCATGAAATTTCAAGATGGGTCTTTCTATTCAATACATCCAAATGTATTGAATGGATATTATCTCTTCAAGCAAAATCATAACTTTGACTTCCACCTACATTCCACATGTGTTGGGTTGGATTCATATTTTCAAAAGCACATATAAACCTCTCCATTCAATATACCAGCACTTATTGGGTGGAGGTCTCATTTTCAAACAAAATCAAAAATAAAATTTTCAAAAAGCACACATGAACCTTTCCATTCAATATACCCATACTTATTGAATGAAAATTTCATTTTCAAAGAAAACTAAATATTTCAAAAGCACATATGAATATCTCCATTAAATATACCCAAATTTATTGAATGAAAATTTCATTTCCAAATAAAATGGTATCACTTTGAAATCCTCACTTAACATATCCCACATATGTTTAAAAAGCAATAATCACACACAAAATATACATCTTTGAAAAATAAAACATAATTGAATTTCATCTTACATACCCAAATTTGTTAAATGGAAATCTCCTTTTTCAAAAAATCAACAAGAAACAAAATTTTAAATACATTTGAAACTTCATTCTAGCATACCCATTTGCTAAAATGAAGTCTCTCTTTTCAAAAATAAAATTTGAAAACACACTTTTGGAAATTTCATTTAGCATACTCAAATTTGTTAAGTGAAATATCCATTCAACAAAAATTTTCAAAACATATTTGGAACTTCAATTTAGCATAACCCATTTGCTAAAATGAAGTCTCCCTTTTCAAAATCCAAAACACAAAATTTTTAAAACACATCTTTTGGAATTTCATTTAGCATACTCAAATATGCTAAGTGAAATTTCCATTTCACAAAATTAAGTGGAACTTCATTTTTAGCATACCATATTTGCTAAAGTGAAGTCTTTACTTTCAATCAAAAAAAAAATCAAAACCAAAATAGAAACACATTAGGATTCCCTTAGCATACTTAAATTTGTTAAGGATCCTACTTTTTTTTATAAAAAAAAATCAAAATCAAAGAGGAACACATTAGGATTTTCTTAATATACTCAAATTTGCTAAGGATCCTACTTTTATAAAAAATCAAAATATCCAAAACAAATGAAATACTTTAGGATTTTCTTAGCATACCCAAATTTGATAAGAATCCTATTTTTAAAAATCTTTCAAAAATAATGCACATTTGGATTCTTCACTTAGCATTTGCTAAGTGGAATTCTAATTTTCAAAATCAACAACAATTCATAAGATAAAACAAACCAAGAAAGAGGAATAATTATTTTTGAAACACCTCACTTAGCATAACCAAATTTGCTAAGTGAGTGAATTCAAAAATACCAAATAAAAAACAAAACCAATTGACCCTTACTTTAATATACCCAAATTTGTTAAAGGAAAAGGGTCCTCAAATCAAAATCTAATTTCAAACATGAACCTATGGAAGCATCTTTCTAAAAATATTTGAATCCATTTTTCAACATACCCAAATTTGTTGAAGTTGGATTCATATTCAAAATTTCTTCATTCCAATCAAATCTCTAAATCTTCTCTAAATTCATTTGAACCCCACTTAACACTTCCAAGATGTTGGATGTAATTTCAAATTTTAAAATTCAAATTCAGAAATCAACAAAAGTGAAATTTGATCCAAGCTTATTTCCAATATTACATTCCATCAATCTAGGTTACATTATTCATTCTTCAATTTTGGTTGACTATAAATGTAGTTTCACATAAGTTTGTGTTTACTTTCCCTCGGCATGGACTTGGCCTTGGATCAGCTAATCTCCTGAGTTATCACACCCATCTCATCCATTTTGGGAGGTTTGAGGGTGAGGATCACGTGAGGCACTCCCCTCTGCTATTGCTTGATACGGTGGTGGCAATCGTCATTTAGATCGTTTACCATGACATCCCTCACTAAAGAAAGCAAAAGTGGTTCCATCAGTCATGATAGTGATAGTGCCTTGTGCCATGGTTTCCGTGCTTGCTAAGGGCTAGCACCCACTCATTGGCACCCAGGATAAGGCTCCTGATCCCAGAGATTGCCTCCCCATCCTTTGAGGTTGGGTCTAGTTCATACTCCACTCACCCTACTAGGACTTAGAGGAGAAATAAAAACTACATGATTAAGCGATCATACGTATTGTTGGGAGATGGAGGGTGCTACATGGTGTGGAGGTGTCCACTCGATTTCCGTTGGTTACAATGAACCATTTCATCTCTCACGGGTTTGATAGAGGATGCTAGGAGGATCATACTTCACCTCCACTGGTTGACACGTTAGCCTCGAGGAGGTGGTATGTGCTCGATTAGTTCTACACCAGGTTGGTGGAGCTTATGAATATTTTGAGTCTGGAGCTCAATTCGATTTGAGATTTGTCATTCCAGCAGTGTGCAAAAACACCTATGACAGGAGAGAGCCAGAGAGGCCCTCACTTTAGTACAAATCACTAGTAGAGAGAGGTGGAGGTTTGGTCGGCAGTCAGCGGCCTCCACACCCATTGATTTCTCGATGATTGCTACCTGTGTCGATAACAGATAGTATTTTTCTTATAGGAATGACCCATCATAGGAAGAGGGTCCCTATCTCGAGAGAGTCTGGTGTCTCCACCACATTGCTCTACCCCCCGTTCGCCATCACCTATTCACGTTGCAACATCTCCAATTCCGTCGAAGGCCATGAAGGCCACATTGAGAAGTGTACCCCGTTGGTGATCCGGCTATGGCCGAGGGATCCTATTCCATCTACACCACCTAATATGGTGAGGCCAAGCTCTCCTGCTTGACCTTACCCAAGCTGTGGTGATGAGAGAATGGCAACCCCGGAGCATAGTGGTCATCCCTTCACCAACACCACCAGTTTAGCAGGACACAGAGATGGTGGCAGCTATTGCAGAGGGAGGAGATGTTAGCCCATTTGCACTTATGATAATAGAACCTCCTAGGAGTGTCACCCTTTTGAGTGGTGGCGGTCGAGTGTGTCTCTTTAGTGAGTCCTCATAGGATTGACTCTCATCGGAGGAGGAGTGCCTCTACATGTGATGATCACCACCAAAATCATTTGTGTCCATTCAGATTGATCATTCTCTTGAGGACATAATGGTATATTATCTTGTAGAAAAGAAAGAAATTTTGGGGTATGACTCATCTGTTGAGGAGAAGATCAGCTTTGATCCTAATGAAGGTGATGTATTCTAACACTCAGCTGGGGTTTGCATGGTAGATACCAGGGGATCCCTCCTCAAAGAGCAGCAGGCTATGGAAGGTGATGAGGTTGAGCAGGAAGATATAGCCCAATCAGCCCAATACCTCTAATATCAGTTAAAGTAGAAAGATGAATAAATAGATAAGATTGTGAGGCAGCTTGAGGACTTATTATCACCAGTCTCAGTACTTCAAAAACAAAGGTTCATCCCTACTGTGAGATTAGTCGATCGAGTTAGTGCATGTCTTGGGAGACCTTACCTCCCATTGAGCAAGGTAGCACTAGCATGTATAGGAATGTAGTGGAAAGTACTCCCATACAGAAGAAAAACATCAGATCTATGGTTGAGCAGAAGGTGAAGGAAGCATAGGCCCAAGCTCAGAGAGGATCATCGGTTCAAAGGGTAGATCCTACACAGAGAAATTTGATGAAATCCAATATCCCAAGGGTTTCATGCCACCTTCCTTCATGAGTTTTGATGGCAGTGGAAACCCAAGGCAGCCTATTGCACACTTCAGGGCCAGTTGTTGTCATGCTGGTGGCAACAATGCTTTACTATTCCCTCTCTTTGTCAATAGCCTAGCAAGGATAGCTTTTGATGGTATGTTGAACTTCCCAACGGTTCAGTAAAGAAATTTGTTAAGTTGGAGCAACTCTTTATCAAGAGATTTCCTGAAGCTCAGCAAAGGGTTACTGTTAGTGATCTCGTTGTACACAATAGCACCCAGATGAGTCCCTTGTTGACTATATTCTCATATGGCATAACCTGAGTATGAAATGCAGTAGCTATCTCAAATTGAGATTCTTCTAAAGAATATCCATGGCCGGTTTCCCTTCATGTTTAAGGCTTATCAAAACATTTGAGAAGCTAATCAACAAGGAGGCTAGTCAAGGAGGCCAAGTAGTTTCCTTTTCAAGACCAGTTGCCCAAAGCAAAGCGGCAGAATGTCTATGAGAAGAATTTGGGAATAGTGACAATGGTAGATAAGGGGTAGTAACCAACTAGAGATCTGTCTGAGAGACCATGACCTTATCGCCTTCAACCTCCTTATACCACCATGGGGTAACCTCTCGCCTCCACATAGCCTTCATGGCCAACGCCCCTCCTATCATACCATCGGTAGTAGCACACATACCACTAGGTAGCTATGGTCCACCTACTCTTTTAGATAAGCTCAATACAAACCTTATTCATTTAAGAGGGAGGTAATCAGGAAGATCTTTAAGAATCTCTTAAAGAAGCCTAATTTTCAACTACCCGAGCCTAGGAGACCGGAGAAAGTGGGCAAAAGCCATGATCCTAACTTTTGCCTACCGTATGCTAGGTCATGTTTTGGAGGATTGCATCACATTTAAGGATTGGCTTGAACATAGCTTCAAGACTGATGTTGTAGTTATCTAGAAGAAATACCTTGTGGAATAACAATCGAGTTCCATTATGGTAATCCTTGTGGATACTTGTGATCCTTCCAAAACCAAATAAGATTGGGATATCTCTTTATCCAAAACCTCTAAAAAGATCATTAAGAAGATCAAGAAACTTTCTTTGCAGGTGCTTGAGTCAGCTCAAACATCCAACATCAAGGAAGGTTTGCATGTTGCCAGTGCTAACTCGGGGAAAGAGGGAGCTCAACAGCAACAACAACATGTGTCAGCCCGGGATAGCCTAGTAGCACAACCACTGATCGATTCTAGCCTCCAGTATAACATTGCAGCTATCACATCGATGGCTTCCTCTACTTCAACTAGTTCTTCTTCTTCTACTAGTAGAACTCTTGCATCCACGTATAAGGGCATCAAATCCCTTACCCCACTTACTTTACTTGATTTCTTTTGTACCCCTATCAAATCCAAGAAATTGAAGAATAAAGATAGCTTGAATTACATCTGTGATGGGTTACTTGAATCTATTCCTAATGATAACTCTTCAAGTCTAAACAACAACTATAATAATTCTGATCTCCCTCTTTCTGATTCAGAGTTGGATTTTTCTACCTTGAATACTATGGGTTCGCCTCTTGAGATAGACTTGGAATCATCCGATTCTGAGGGTCCCATAGGAGAAGGTGTAGGTGAGCCTATGCGGTAGAATTCCATTACCACAAGAGATCACCAGTCAACCTGTGGCAAGGTTTCTACCTCCTAGGGCAGCACCTCAAGATAGAGGGAAATAAGTCACTCATTCAGAGGATCAAGAAGCACCTCCATAGGATGCTCCACCCTTGGATATACTTGTGGAGGATCAGCCCAAGGTGGACTACAATGTCCTCTCTCATCTAAAAAAGTTGTCATCTAAGCTAAGCATATATGATGCCCTTGTCTTATCCAAAGAGATGAGGGAATCACTAATCAAGGCTCTCCTTGATCCCGAGATATGCTTAACTCAGCTGACCGCTATTGGAGAGGAGGCACATTATTTTAGAGAATCTTGGGGATCACTTTCATAGATGAAGACCTTCTTCTGGGGGACATGGAGCAAAATCATCCCTTCTACATTATAGTGGATATGGGCATATTCAGACTTGCCAGAGTTCTCATCGATCCAGGTACATCAATGAACATAATGAGTTTAAAGACCCTTGCCTATTAAAAATTGACATCTCCACACTCTGAGGAGATTAGATGCTGTTGAGAGGATTCGATGAACAAGGCGATAGGGTTTTAGGTTCCATAGTGTTACCTTTGGAGATAGGTGACTGAAAGACTGAAGCCAAGTTTTACATCATCGATTTGAATACTTTATTCACTGCTTTGCTTGGTAGGCCTTGGATACACCAGAATAAGATGATTCCATCATCCCTCCATTAGTGCATCAAGTTCACGAAGGATGGGATTGAGTACTGTGTCAAAGGAGATGAAAATTCATTTTCAGTGTCAGCATGCCTTTGAACACATCAAGCTGTATTTGGTGAAGCTGCCAATTCTAGCAGTCTCTATCCCAGGCAGACAACTCATCCTCTACACTATTGCATTGGACGACTCTCTCGGCACTTTGTTGGCCTAAACCAATGAGGAAGGGAAGGAGAACACTCTCTACTACCTCAACCGTTGTCTTATTTTTGTTGAAGCAAACTATCCACCTATTGAGAAACATTATCTAGCATTGATGTTTGCATCTCAGAAGCTACGACATTATATGCTTTCTCATGAGGTGAACTTGATCTTAGAACAAATCCACTGCAGTACCTCATAACACAACCAATGCAATCCAGACATTTGGCATAATGGTCCATGATCCTCTCGTAATTTTATATCACATTTGTATCCCTCCATGCGATAAAAGGACTAGCACTAGCAGATTTCTTAGCAGCACACCCACTTCCTGCTGATTCTCCACTTAGTGATGATCTCCCTGATGAACAAATCATAAACTTAGGGGAGGGTGACAACCATCGATGGGAGATGTATTTTGTTGGTGCAGCTTTTTTTCATAAAGGGGAAGCACTACAATCTACTCTTCCAGGAAAGACAGGGGTAGGAATAGTTCTCCTAACTCTAGACCATGATGTGATAAGATTCTCATACTATCTTTCTAGCTTTTGCACCAACAACGAGGCCGAGTATAAGGCTTTGATTGCCGGTCTAGAGTTAGCCATCACTATCAGTGTCAAGAGCATCAACATCTTTAGGGATTTTCAGTTGGTCATTAATCAGATTGTCAGGTCCTACAAGGTTCTCAAATCCAAGCTTCGTCATTACCATGAGTATACCATGAAGCTGTTGGCCCAAATTCCTAAAGTCACCATCTATAAGGTTCCCGAGAGAACATGTAGATGCTTTGGCCAAACTTGCCAAAGAATTGGCATGTCCTGAAGATGAGTCCATTTAAATAAGTTCCAAAATAGAAAATTCTATCTCTTATTGATGTTGAACACAT
This sequence comes from Cymbidium sinense, assembly GCA_021442155.1. Lineage (NCBI taxonomy): Eukaryota > Viridiplantae > Streptophyta > Magnoliopsida > Asparagales > Orchidaceae > Cymbidium > Cymbidium sinense. The sequence goes on along the minus strand of CM038222.1, from coordinate 78,350,981 downwards.
CGAGAGACTTTCTCTTGAAGGGGAAGTTGTTGCCAAAATGGACAAGGAGTTGGATTGGAGGCAACCATTCATAGATTATTTGAACACCGATAAACGTCCTCAAGAGCCCATCAGGTGAAATAGAGAGCTCTCTCCTATGCTCTCGTTGATGGCACCCTATACCATCAGTCCTTTGACCAAATGTGATTACTCTATTTAGATAAACATGAAGTTCATGGCATTGTAACCGAAGTACATTTAGGTCTATGGGGCACATCAATCTAGTTCGAAGATGAAGACAAAGATCAGACTAGGATACTCGACATTATGATTCTGACATGGATATATAGAGATGCCATCGTCTGAGTTCATGGTGTTCCTCCACCAACCACCCAACATTCTACACTCTACATTAGCCTCATGGCCATTCGAGTGTTGGGGTACCGACATTGTGGGCCTGATCGATCCTCCTTCTACCAAGGGGCATCGGTTCATCTTAGCTACCATCGACTACTTTTCATATGGGCGGAGGCAATCCCACTCAGAGAGGTCATAGATTAGCATGTGATTTAGTTTTTTAGGAACCATATCATATATAGGTTCAGGGTGCCTCGAAGAATTATATCCGATAATGGTACTATATTCAAAAGCTCCAAAATCAATAGCTTCGCTAGATGACATAGTATAGATTGGAGATACTCCATTATCTACTACCCAAGAGCAAATGGTTTAGCGAAAGCATTCAACAAAACTCTCATCTAAATACTAAAGAAGACTCTTGATGACAACAAATGACAGTCGATCAAGCAGTTGGTAGAAGTCTTGTGGGCCTATCGCACCACATACCGAACTCCAACTCAGTCTACCCATTTTCTTTAGTGTGTGGGTCTGAAGCTATTCTACCTTTAGAAGTTCAACGCCCATCACTAAGGATAGCATTGGGTAGCAAGATCTTCATAGAGCAGGATGCGAAGTTACGGTTAGAAGAGTTTGAAGGTTTAAAGGAGAGTCACCTATGGGCGTGCAGAACCTCGAGTTGTACAAGGCTAAAATGATTCAAGCTCACAATAAGCTGGTCCGCCCTAGGTCTTTCTGAGTAGGAGAACTTGTGTTAGTCCTGAGGAGACCAATTGTTACCCATCAAAAGATGGGAGGCAAGTTTGAACCGCATGGGAAGGCTCCTATGTCATAGAAGGCCTATCAAGGAGGATATTATCATCTCATTGATTATAAAGAGGAAAACCCGATGCTTCCACTTAATGGGCTCTATCTTTAGAAATATTACCCATGAAATAAATCGTGTTTGAAAATAATTCTATCAATCAACAAAAATCTGATTTCATTTCATCAAAGTCTTCTCTTCTTTCGAAGCGTTGTTTGCTTGTCTTGTGAATCCACCGTGACGTGTCTAGGGTAGGTGTAAGAGTCCCCCAATGGAATCCTATCCCTCTTTTATAACACAAACACAATCTTTTAGGAGAACCCGAGAGGCATCCTATTTTGATTAGCACAACTAAGTTAAGTGTAAGAGAACTCAAGCGACATCCTTTATTAGTGAGAATTCTTGATTTCCATCCGTGGCACTATTTCATCAAAATCCCCTAGGGTGTTTAGGGTAGGTGTAAGAGTCCCCTAATGGCATCCTATTTTCTTTTAACACAAGCACAAAAATAAACACAGATCTTTTATCTCGAGGTACTTTGATGTGAGAGTAAGCCCCCTTGTGGTACTCACTCATTTGCTACTACAACTCGGGTCTTCATGCTACCTCGCTAGTATGTCATCCTAGTGGTCACTTGCTAACTTGACTGTGCAAACCAATGAGCACCTTGTTAGTATAGTAAACTTCACTGCCCAACCAGTAAGCTACCTCGTGTTGATTTTATTTGAGAGGATATGAGTCCCCGTGCTTTCTTCTTGAATTAATTATTACGATCTAACTAGGTCAAGTATATTTAAGGTTTATGATAAGTCCCCCAGAGGCTCCTTTCCTCTTGACTATATTTGATTTGATATAAGTCCTCCAGTGACATTCACTCAATAGTCGCCTTAAGTTGGATAACACCTGTCGAGTTGAAGATAGACTATCCCAACAATCAGTTTTGCTATAGGAGAATGTGAGTCCCTAAGCTTTCTTCCTAGGTTGATTGTTACAAACTGACGGGCAACTTAGGTTGGTTGATGTTCGCTATGCTGACAGCAACTCACCCGGTGGATACACTACCCTTGGCAGATGTGAGTCCCCATGCTTTCTTTTTGAGTTGGCCACCGAATACTTATTTGATATATATGATTAGCCATGTCAACTTCTTCAGGGTTTTGGATTAAGCCTTTAGCGGCCCAATCCCATGCAGGCACTCTATTTTGATCATGTCCTTTGCGACCCCATTTAGACACTATCCGGGTTACTTTTGGATTGGATAATCCCCCTTTCCTAGTAGCGATCCCTATGGTTGGAGAATTTGTTCAGCGGATGTGTAGATTCTCCCTTGGTTCAGTAAATCTAAGATAAGTCTAGACTGATATAAGCTCCTTCTCAATTTGATCCCTCACAAACTAACAGGGTCTACAATAAACAAACTAAACAAAGCAAAGAAATTAATTCACTTATGGATTAGGAATTCAAGTCCCCGAAGGGCCCCTTTTCCCAAGTAGGCATCCTATCTTCAGGGTAGTGTCAGCAGAACTCCCTATAGGAATTGCTTGACTACCTAAGTTGAGATAAGTTCCTGAGTTGGCACTTACTCCGTAGTCACCCTTAGGTCGAGTTCAATCTATTTTGATTAAAAGCTGAATACCCCAGCAGTCATTCTACTTTGGAAGATGTAAGACTATGACGCATTCTTTCTAACATGATTGTGGCAAATTGACGAGCTGCCTTAGGTTGGGTTTGATTTGTTTCCCAAAGTAACTGATCACCCCAGTGGTCTTTAATAGTGGAATTTGTGAGTCCCCGAGCTTTCTTCCCTTCAATTGATCATAGCAAATTGAAAGGCACCCTTTAGTTGGATAGTTCTCCCATCGACCGGGAAGTTATTCCCTTTGGTTCAGTAAATCTGAGATAGGTTTAGGCTGATATAAGCTCTTTCTTAGTATGATCCATCGTAAACCAACGGAATCCACCAAAACAAATCTAAAAATGAAATTAATCTTGACTATTATTGATTTGATCTAAGTCCCCCAATGACATTCACTCAATAATCAGCCCTATGTTGGTTTCAATATGTTGCTTTACCAATAGATTACCCCAACAACTGGTCCCTACTTTAGAGGATGTAAGTCTACTACACTTTCTTCCTAGTATAGCTGCTGCATATTAAAAGGCATCCCTTTGGTTGGCTAGTCCTACTATGTGTTTAGTAGACTACCAGTTTGGATTGGTAAATTAGAATTAGGTCTAGGCCTCCAGGGCTCCTACTCATTATAGTCCATCGTAAACTAATATGGTCCATCTCAAAATACAAATCTTAAAATTGAAATAAATTCAACCCTCTACCCTAGTGAAACTTTCTCCCTAGTGAGACTCAAATCAAATCAAGCGCATCATCCCATTATGGATGACTTGAACCTGCTTCTATTGGAAGGTTCATATACTCTATCCCTAGTGGATTCCTTCATCCCTCTCTTATGTCCTTGACATAAGCAGAGCCACAATGCATTAAGTTCTGGAGTCTTTCTACACCTCGGGTTAGGAGTAGATCATCTCTGTTAGTGCTTGTGATCGTTCAGTGTTATTGATCATTGCAGTCAACACCAATACGTGTGGTGTTCCTTGTCAGTCACACCACACCTATTGGATGCCCTTTGTTGACATCATTTTTAGAATGAGTTCTCAACCCCTCCATCTTAGACATAGGACTCCTCTTAGACTTTAATAGATCCTTAGTCCTAAGACACATCTAGTGATTAGGTGGACATTCAACCTAACCCTAGAGACTTAGAAGAGTTTTTCATTGGAGTAGGTCATGCCTTAGGGGTGTTAAGATGATCTGCCTACCCTGTAGTTTGAACCACTTTTCTTACTTCCTTCTTTCAAGTCAAACTCCAAATCAATTCAACATGAAATCTAAATCTATTTTAGTCTAATTGATTTTCTCCAAACTTAAATCAATGTCATAGGATTGAAACCCATGATTGAAATTCCAAATTCCAAATCTTTTCTAAATCCTTTGATTTCCCTTCGAGGACTTAGCCTAAAAACCATCTTCAAATCAATTCAAATTCATGAAATTTTCTCATTACTCATTTATATTCTCATTTATATTCACATATATAAATGAAATATAAATTCAAATCAATCAAATCAAATCCAAATTTCAAATTCCTAATTCAAAATCCTTCTTAAGTCCTTAATCCTCTCTTAAGGACTTAGCCTAAAAATCATCTTCAAATCAATTCAAATTCATTAAATTTTATCACAACTCATTTATATTCTCATTTATATTCACATATATAAATGAAATATAAATTCATATCAATCAAACTAAATCCAAAATTCAAGATCAATTCACTAATCTTTTCTAAGTCACCTTGATTTTCTCTTGAGGACTTAGCCTAGATCATGCTCAAACTAGTTGACCTAAGTCACCTTGATTTTCTCTTATGGACTTAGCCTAGATCATGTTCAAATTACTTCCAAATTCCAAATTAGTTGACCTAATTTTTAGAATGAGTTCTCAACCCCTCCATCTTAAACATAGGATTCCTCTTAGACCTTAAGAGATCCTTTGTCCTAAGACACATCTAGTGATTAGGTGGACACTCAACCTAACCCTAGAGACTTAGAAGAGTTAACTATAGGAGTAGACTATGCCTTAGGAGTGTTAGGAAGATATGCCTACCCTATAGCTTGAACCACTTTCCTTACTTCCTTCCATCAAGTTAAATTAAAATCAAATCAACATGAAACCTAAATCAATTTTAGCATAATTGATTTTCTCCAAACTCAAATCAATGCCATGATTTGAAACCCTGGATTCCAAATTCCAAAACCCTAAAATTGAAATTCAAATATTTCCTAAGGACTTAGCCTTAAAATCATCTTCAAATAAATTCAAATTCATGAATTTTTTCATAACTCATTTATATTCTCATTTATATTCACATATATAAATGGAATATAAATTCAAATCAAATTTCAAATTCCAAATTCTAAATCTTACCTAAGTCCTTTGATTTCCCTTCAAGGACTTAGCCTAAAAATCATCTTCAAATCAATTCAAACTCATAGAAGTTTCTCATAACTCATTTATATTCTCATTTATATTCACATATATAAATGAAATATAAATTCAAATCAATCAAATCAAATCCAAAATTCAAATTTAAAATCCTTCTTAAGTCCTTAATCCTCTCTTAAGGACTTAGCCTAAAAATCATCTTCAAATCAATTCAAATTCATAAAATTTTATCACAACTCATTTATATTCTCATTTATATTCACATGTATAAATGAAATATAAATTCATATCAATCAAACTAAATCCAAAATTCATGATCAATTCACTAATCTTTTCTAAGTCACCTTGATTTTCTCTTAAACACTTAGCCTAGATCACACTCAAACCAATTGACCTAAATCACCTTGATTTTCTCTTATAGACTTAGCCTAGATCATGTTCAAATCACTTCCAAATTCTAAATTTGTTGACCTAATTTTTAGAATGAGTTCTCAACCCCTCTATCTTAGAATAGGATTCCTCTTAGACCTTAAGAGATCCTTAGTCCTAAGACACATCTAGTGATTAGGTGGACATTCAACCTAACCCTAGAGACTTAGAAGAGTTAACTATAAGAGTAGGCCATGCCTTAAGAGTGTTAGGAAGATCTGCCTACCTTATAGCTTGAACCAGTTTCCTTACTTCCTTCCTTCAATTTAAATTCAAATCAAATCAACATGAAACCTAAATCAATTTTAGCCTAATTGATTTTCTCCAAACTCAAATCAATGCCATAGGATTGAAACCCATGATTGAAATTCATGATTAAAACCCATGATTGAAATTCAAAATTCCAAATATTTCCTGAGGACTTAGCCTAAAAATCATCTTCAAATCAATTCAAATTCATGAATTTTTTCATAACCCATTTATATTCTCATTTATATTCACATATATAAATGGAATATAAATTCAAATCAAATTATAAGTTGAAATTACAAATTCCAAATCTTACCTAAGTCCTTTGATTTCCCTTCAAGGACTTAGCCTAAAAATCATCTTCAAATCAATTCAAACTCATAGAATTTTCTCACAACTCATTTATATTCTCATTTATATTCACATATATAAATGAAATATAAATTCAAATAAATCAAACTAAATCCAAAATTCAAGATCAATTCATAAATCTTTCTTAAGACACCTTGATGCTCTCTTAAGAACATAGCCTAAATCATGTTTAAAGCACTTCAAACTCATGAAATTTTCTCATGACCCATTTATATTCACATATATAAATGAAATATAAATTCAAACAACCAAAACAAACTCCAAAATTCAAGTTCAAATTCAAACAAAATCTAACCTAAGCCATTCAAATCAAATTCTTGAACATTTATATCAACTTCAAATCAAGCCAAACTGATTTTCCCAATCCTTCCAATCATGAATCCAAATATAAATACAACTTAAATCACTTTACCAAAACTAAATTAAAAAATCAAGCCAAAATCCATTTCATGTTCACCCTTTGAACTTGAAATTATCAAATGAATCAAAACCCATTTGACTTCAAACCACTTGCAAATGGATTTATATTTCAACCATAAGTCCATATGTAAGTTCAATCAAACTCAAATCAAGCTTTGACCAAGCCATTTGACCCACTTAGGTTTACTTGACCCAAAGTGACCTAAAGTTCCCTTATGAGCCAAATTCTAATCCTAACTAAATTTGTTTGAATCAAACTCACCTAAGCCTCTCATCATGATCAACAATCATCATGAGATGATCAATCACTCAAAATAGGTCAAACCAAGTCAAACCTATAGGTTGACCAAGTCAACACTTAGCCAAAATGAAACCCAATATAACCAAAATTCATCATAGGCCAAATTAATTGAAACCAATGATCTAAAAGTTCATTCATGATCAATGTTTGAACTTGACCAAGTCAACATTTGAGCCTAGCCCAATTGGCCACTTGACCCAAGTTGACCCAAAAAAAAAGTCAAAATGTGTCAAAACTTGATCTAAGCCAAATTGATTGAATCCAGAGGTCAAGTTCATTCTAAATCACTTGTTGAACTTGACCAAAGCTCAATTGGCCAACTAGACCTAACCTAATTGACCTTGAACCCAACTTGACCTAAAAGGTCATATTGAGCCAAATTCAAACTTAACCAAAATTGATTAGAAACAAGATACAAATCCACTTCATATGACTAAACCTAAACCTACCCATGACCTAGCTCAAATAGCTCAAATGAGTCAAATTGGTCAACTTAACCATTGACCTAAATGAAGTCATATGAACCAAATTCAAAAGTAAACCAAAAATTGAATCAAACCAATGCCACCAAAATATTTCAAATAGTCATATGAACTTGACCCAACCCTTGGTTTGACCCAATTTGACCACTTGGTCAACTTGACCCAAGTTGATCTATTTTGACCCAAATGAGTCAACATGAGCCAAATCACATCAAACCAAATCCAAATTCAATGAAACTTGGCTAAACCTATTTTCTCATCATATCAAACATACCCAAACTAAAATCAAGGTCAAATGACCATTTTACCCCTAGGTCATAGGGAAAATGTTGGCCAATTCCACTTGGAATTTGGTCAAATCCACTTCATACCCACTTGGCACTCTCCTAGTAGATCAACTGAACATTAGGGAGGGTGGTGCACCCAACCCAATGGGTTTGGGTCAGCCCAACCTAGCCCAATGGTCAAACCGACCCCTCCCCTTGAAATGGCCACATGGGAATCATGCCTCCACTTATTTTGAGCATATGGAGAGTTCACCTTCCCACTCCTATGGCCAAACCAAACTCAACGACTCATTTAACAACCTAACAAACTCACTAAATCAGGGTAATTGATCAAAAATGACATGGCAAGCTTCGATCGTCCGATTGCCAATGGTGTAGATATACTCCCCCTAATTCATTTCAAACTTGGCATTCCTCAATTCAATTGAACTTAGGGAAGCTAGAGAAGCAATTCCTAAGCATCTCCAAGCTTCCTAGAGTGATTTCAAAACTTCATTTCTCGATTCTCAGAGCTTGAAAATAGGGGACCTCCATTGAAGAGCTAACTCACTCCACACTCAAAATAAGTGCAATTCTTTTGACTCCCTGGGACCTCAATCAAGCTCACCAAACAATTTCCTAAAGCAAGGAGAGCCATCTTGATCAAGATTGAGCTCAAAGCAAAAGGGGGTTGGTCCATAGAAGCATCCACTCAACCTCAAGAGCTCAAACCTTAAGCTTTCTCGCCTGCAAAAGCTTCCAAGGGAATCGAGCACCGGTGATCACCTTTGACGAGGTTAGCCATTTTCTGAGCTTAATCTAGCTATGGTTTGGAGCTTTGTGAAGTGAATGTTAATCCCATAGAAGCTTAGCTGTTAGATGTGATCTAAGTTTCATGTTGATGGTGTGGGATGAGTTTCATCCTAATCTGAGCTCAATCGAGCTCGGATCATGGCTTCAAACATGGATAGTGTCCATGGCTCACAGAGAGAGGCAGCGATTGCTCTGTGGCCATCCATACACGCATTTTAGATGGATGACCGAGATTAAAATGTGTAATTTATATATTTTCCTCCCTCAGATCCATGGCTTTAATCTCAACCATCTGATCCTTGATCGTACAATTGAGAGAAAGGCGAAGGGCAACAAGCAGACGGGTTAATACTAACCCATCGTACATGTGTAATGCCGCTCAGGCACACGGCAATGATGGGATTAATAATATAATTAAGCTTTAAATAATTCCTAATTAATCACCAAACCTTCTAAAATCCATATATAGGTGTAGAAAAATCTGAAAATTATTAAATAAATTGCATATGAAAGATAATTGAACATAGAATATTCTAAAATTAATTTTTATGGATTTTGAATAGTATTTTTTAAAAATTTTGAATTTTATTAGGAATATTAATTTCCTAATTACCGTGTAATTACTCCTCTAATTAATCCCTAACTTTTTAATTAGTGGGATGACTCTTGCCTCCCCTAATTTTCTTGGGATTTATTGGTGGCTAAATTAGGGAAATTGTTAGTTCATTCCTTAATTACCCCTTAATGTAATTAAGCTTAATTAAGGGTATAATCAGTGGTTTAACCCTATGATTGAGTCAATTAAGTTTTGATTAAGTGAATTTGAGATTTAGGGAATAATCTTGGGATACTTTTCTTGAGATATTCCCTAAACCCCCCTTTTCTTCCTTAATCCATTCTTAATTAAGGGTTAATTCATTAATTACCACTTAATTAATTTCATAAAATTATAAAACCTTCTAGAACTTAATTAATATATTTTGGATAGATGCTTAGGTGTTCAAGAGCCTAAGTACATTAAAGAAATAAAAACCCAACTCACATGTGTGAGAAGGGTTATGAAATTACTTAAGTTAAAATCCCTTAGTTTAATTAATCATTAATCATGAGCCAAATTGCATTAGGCCTTTTCTTCCTAGGTGCATTGCAAATTTAAATTCCTTATGAGGTTTTATGTCATCTCAATGGCTAATAATTATTTGATTAAATATACGGTGGTATATGTGGGGTAATTAATAATTCATACCTTAACCTAATTAAAATATAAAATGGATCTAATCATCTAAAAATTGAACTTAAATATCATACACATGTGGAAATGGGCTAAGAATAGGAAACTCGCCTCACATTTTTCAAATTAAATCAAACTCAAAATAAAACCAAACCTTCTTTAAGAATAATTTTATTTGCTTTAAGCTTTCTTATTTGATAAGATTATCTTTAGAAATTAATTAGGGTAAATGTGTTTACATGCTTTCATCATTTTAGTTCCTTCCCAACATGCTAAATGTGCATGTCATATGAATTTTATGCATTTATTCTTCTCAAAAATCAAAATGAAAGTGAAATGTTTTCTTTTATGTCAAATTGCATGTTTTGACTAAAAATAAAAATATGAGTGGCTATTATCACTATTAAATCAAAATTATTTTCAAAGTTCAAATACCTAAATTGAAAGTGTGTAACCTATATTTTATTTATGAATGCATGTGAATAAAATATAAGAATGTGCTAAGAATAGGAAACTCGCCTCACATTTTTCAAATTAAATCAAACTCAAAATAAAACCAAACCTTCTTTAAGAATAATTTTATTTGCTTTAAGCTTTCTTATTTGATAAGATTATCTTTAGAAATTAATTAGGGTAAATGTGTTTACATGCTTTCATCATTTTAGTTCCTTCCCAACATGCTAAATGTGCATGTCATATGAATTTTATGCATTTATTCTTCTCAAAAATCAAAATGAAAGTGAAATGTTTTCTTTTATGTCAAATTGCATGTTTTGACTAAAAATAAAAATATGAGTGGCTATTATCACTATTAAATCAAAATTATTTTCAAAGTTCAAATACCTAAATTGAAAGTGTGTAACCTATATTTTATTTATGAACATGCATGTGAATAAAATATAAGAATGTGCTTAGTGTTTTCCTTCTCCCCTCTTTTAGTATGGTTTTGAATAGGATTTGATAAAATATTTAGTTCATTTGAAAAGAATCTAACACTTAGCAAATTTCATCTTCTATTCATTCCCATGCTATTACTTAAGAAGAATACCTACACTTGTACATATAAATTGCATAAACAAAAAAAATCAACCAACACAAACTTTTGTATTCTTTCTTTTCCATTTATTTCTTTTATACATATGCTTGTATTTAAGGAAAGTGGTATATTAGTCTGGACAATCCCAGGGTTGCGAGTATTTAAGAAGCCCTAAGTAGGTATTGTACTTTACATCAGTTAATAATGTCATTTCACTTTTGCCTTTCATACATTCATGTGTGCATATAAAAATTGGATAAGAAACCATTTTTTCTACTTAATGAAAATCATGCATTGTAAGCATTCAAATTTTCCTCAAGTAAACTACTTAGCATTCATTATAAGGTGCGCAAAACATTCTCATTTGCATGTATAGAAATGCTTAGGATTCATCCATATGCATGTTATACATGTTGGGAAAGAAATGAAATGATGTGTGTTTTGTGAATTTAGTTCACTTTACTTAATCTTAAAATGCTTTTCTTTTTGAATAGATTTATTTAGAATTGATCTAAACTTAAGGTTAATTAAAACATATAATAAAACATTCACTAAATGAAACTAAATATGAATCCACTTTAGAAATTACTTAAGATAGGGAAGGAAGGAGAAGTTCTCTTCTCTCTTCCCTCTCTTTAAAACTTAGTAATTAATTGTAAGATTCATTCAAAACAATTAAAAATTCAAAATAAAATCAACCCAAATTAGTAAAATAACTTAAATGAAACCATCCTCTAAGTTGAACACTCCCACATTTAGAAAATTTAAACCCTAAATCCATAATTAAGCATACCACACTAACCTTCTAAAGCACGCATATTTAGACTAAGTCACCACTTCTAACTTTAGGTTAGGGCAGTGCACATATTGATGTTTGCTTTTATTTTGTGATATATGTTTTAGTCTAGATGTTAGGGTGAATGTGCATTGAATGATTGATAGGATGATTTAGTCTAATCATATTTTTATAGGGGATTGTGCTTAAGGGGCGCTATAATAAATAAAAATATAAATGCTTTTGCTATGCAAGTGCATGTACCCTTAAGCGTAATCCAATAACCTAGGTGGACTTAGTCACCCATGTGTGGGGTGCTAAGCCCAATATACATGCTTGGGATTTGTGTGATTTGTTTAGCTAATCTTTATTTTGTAGGTGTTAGCTAGATTTACTTTTCCTTTTAATGTAATTTTTGTAATTAGGATTTTAGAATAATTGTTATGGGGATTAGGATGAGCATTGGTCATAAGATCTCATCTTATGTATCATGTGAAGCCTTTGGAGCAACCACCTTCCAACCATCCAAAAGAAAGAACCAAAGAAGAAAGAATAAAAGAAGTAGAAAGATGAAAAGAAGAATGAAGAATGAAGCTTGAAGACCCCCATTACAATGAATTCCTTGCTTAATTATGTTAATTCATTTGTAATACAAGTTGTATAATGGTAGAGCTAGGGTACCCAATTTGATCTCAAGTTTGTGCGGTGGTGCCCGACCACAAATGGCCTCTTATTCTTTTACGTTAGCTTTATAAATTGACTGATGATTTTTTTAGCTTGTGCATTAAGATGTCATCCTTTTTCTAGTTTCTTCCTTGCTTGATGTATGGCCTGGATGTAGATTAGGCTCTTAGAAAAAAAATAAATATTTTACTAAATCTAACAATTTAAAATTAAAATAAAGAACTCATAACCTCACTTAAATCTTAGGTTAAAAATGAAAATAAAAGAGTTAGCAACCCCATAGCTGGATGAGTATTTCTTTTATAACATTATGCACAAATGCATATTATTTTCACTCTTGATTGAAGGGCTTCCACCTTTCCCAGAGAAATTTGGTTTGACCTTTGAGATCCATAATCAAAACACACCTCCTCTCGTAATTTTCCAATAACCTTATTACTCATGCATTAGTATATGAATCCTATAAGCTTAAGTCAAATGATTATCCAAAATAAAACTAAAATGTAATATGATTTGCATTAGATTTAGGTCATTTGAAGCTTGCCCTTTACATGATCCAGCCTTTAAAAGTGAGTTAAGGACTTAGTCTATTTCTAAATAAATAACAGCCTAGCTATCTTGCATAAAGCATATGACTTACCTACATGAATTTAAAATTGTAGGAGGAGTTAGTTGGCAGCCACCCTCAGGCAGTTGTATGTTCAAGAATAGGGTGGTTTTTCCTCTCTCATGGAGGAAAACTAAATACCCATTTTTTGCCTTAAATTTAGGTCATGCTTTCATCCCTCGCCAAAGCTCTCTATATTTAGGTTCTAAGGTTGCTTCTCCCTTCCATGGTCCATAAGCATAAATCCTCACCTCTTAGGCATTTCCATAATCTTGTGTTATGAAATCATAAGTCTTAAACTTTTAATAAAAAGTCAACTCAAATGAATAATTCAATTCCAAAAATATAAAGCCCATCCATAAGATAGTTTGAGATGCTCGGTAGATTTCCTAGCATCGTGAACATCTCCTACTTATCTTCCTTTGGCGTTGACAATAACTCCCTCTCTTTGATCAATCCTGGTTGATCTTTGAAAATAAATTAATCGATTGATAGTCTTACCAATTGAAATCTTTGGAGACAATGATCATTTATCTTAATCGAGAGTATTCCTAAGGGATCCCATTCCTTAGGATGTAATTAACTATAGATGCTTGCCCCTGTAAGGAACTTAATGAACCTGATTTAAAATAAACCATACTTTACTTTTTCATGTAAAATAGGGGAAGAATCTTTGGTACACATGTAGACCCATTATCCTTACGAGTCCTTATTGAGGTGATTAGGTCTATTATAGGGTGGTGACTTCTATCTTTAGAGATAATACACCTCTCTTTAATGTCATACCCGATCACTCTCAATAAGAATATCTGTGAATCTATGTGGTGTCAAAAATGCATAAAAAGAAAAGAAGTATATTTCAATCTTCATTTTATCCTATATAGAGTGAAGATGGAAGTTTATTTCTATTCTTTAGAAATTCTATATAAAAATTTTATCACACATACCAAGGAGGATCTTCTCAGCTCATTGATTATAAAGATGAACACCGGATGGTTCCAATTAATGGGCTTTATTTGAAGAAATATTACCCATAAAATATGTTTCAAAATAATTATCAACAAAAGAATAAAAATTTGATTCCATTTCATTAAAATCTTCTCTTCTTTCGAAGTGTTGTGTACTTATCTTGCGAATCCGCCATGGTGTGTTTAAGATAGGTGTAAGAGTCCCCCAATGACATCCTATCCATCTTTCAGGACACAAACATTATTAAACATAATCTCTCAGCACTATTAGAATAGGTGTGAGAGAACCCAAGAGGCATCCTATTTCAATTGGCATAATTGAGTTAGGAGTAAGAGAACCTAAGTGGCATCCTTTCTTAGTGGGAATTCTCGATTGCCATCTTTGGTACCATTTCATCAAAATCCCCCACGTGTTTAAGGTAGGTGTAAGAGAACCCGAGCAGTATCTTATTCCCTTTAACATAAGCATAAAAACAAACACATAACTTTTATCTCGAGCTATTTTGATGTCACCCATTAGCTGCTCTAGGTCAGGTTTACATGCTACCTCATTAGTATGTCACCCTAGTGGTCACTTATTTTAGAAGATATGAGTCCCCACACTTTCTTCCTAACTTGACCATTGCAAACTAATGAGAGCCTTATTAGTTTGGTATACTTCACTTCCCAACTAGTAGGATACCTCATGTTGACTTTATTTAAGAAGATATGAGTCCCCGAGCTTTCTTCTCGAACTAATTATCATGAGATAACTAGATCGAGTATATTTGAGGTTTAGGATAAGTCTTCTAGAGGCTCCTTTTCTATTGACTACATTTGAGTTGATGTAAGTCCCCTAGGCATTCACTCAAGAATTTCCAGTCGAGAAGGTTATCTTAAAAGGATGTGAGTCCCCGAGCTTTCTTCCTAGGTTGATTGTTGTAAATCGATGGACACTTTAGGTTGGTTGATGTTTGCTATGCTGACAACGACTCACTCGGTGGATACATCACTCTTGGAAGATGTGAGTCCTCACACTTTCTCCATGAGTTTGCCACTAAATATTTATGATATTATCTTCTCCAGGGTTTTAGATCAAGCCCTTAGTGGCCCCTCTCCCTGTCATAACTCTATTTGAATCACGTCCTTTACGACCCCAATTATACATTGCTCGAGTTACTTTTGGATTGGACAGTCCCCTTTCCTAGTAGCCACCCTTATGGTTAGAGAATTTATTTAACAGATATACAGATTCTCCTTTGGTTCAGTAAATCTGAGATAGGTCTAGGCTGATGTAAGCTCCTTCTTAGTTTGATCTGTCAGAAACTAACAGGGTCCACGTTAAAATAAACTAAACAAATAAATAAAAATATTAACTTATGGATTAGGAATTCAAGCCTGCAAAGGGTCCCTCTTCCCAAGCAGGATCCTATCTTTAGGGTAGTGTCAGCAGAACTCCCTATAAGAATTGCCTGACTACCCGGGTTGAGATAAATCCCCAATTCGGTACTCACTCCATAGTCACCCTTAGGTCAGGTTCAATCTATTTTTTCACAAGCAGATTACCCCGATAGTCATTCTGCTTTGGAAGATGTAAGATTATGATCCATTCTTTTTAGCATGATTATTGCAAACTAACAGGCAGCCCTAGGTCAGGATTAATTTATTGGCCAAAGTAACTGATCACCCCAACAGTCTTTTGTAGTGAAAGATGTGAGTCCCCAAGCTTTCTTCCCTTGAATTGATCACAAACCAAAGGCACTCCTCTCAGATAGTTCTCCCATGGGAAGCTACTCCCTTTGGTTTAGTAAATCTGAGATAGGTCTACGCTAATATAAGCTCCTCCTCAGTGTGATCCCTCATAAACCAACATAATCTATTAAAATAAACAAATTAAAAAAAATAAAATTAATCTTTGACTATCTTTGAGTTAATTTAAGTCCCTCAGAGGCATTCACTCAATAATCAGCCCTAGGTTGGGTTCAATCTGTTTCCTTGCCAATAGATCACCCCAGCAACTAATCCTTACTTTGGAGGAGTAAGTCTACTATGCTTTTCTGACCGCTATACACCGAAAGCCCCTTTGGTTGGCTAGTCCTACTATGTGTTTGGTACTACCCCTTTGGAAAACTAGTGGTCTAGGCCTCCATGGCTCTTACTCAGTGCGATCCATTGCAAACCAACAAGATTCATCTCAAAATCTAAATTCTAAAAATTTAAAACAACTTCAACCCTCCTCCCCCAGTAGAGTCGAATAACAAATAAATTAAATTCAACAAAATAAGTACAATCAACCTCCCTTAGTGGAGTCAATCAAATCAAAAGATCTAAATAAATTAACAAATTAAATCAATTTCTCTCCAGTGAGATTCAAATCAAACTTTTCATCCCCTTGTGGATGGTTTGAATCTGTTTCCCTAGTGGAAGGTTCACATACTCTATCCCTAGTGGATTCCTCCTTCCCTCTCTTATGTCCTTGACATGAGTAGAGTCACATTGCACTAAGCTCTAGATTTCTTCTATGCCTTGGGTTAAGAGTAGGCCATTTCTATCAGTGCTTATCAAAATCTAAAATAACTTCAACCCTCCTCCCTCAGTAGAGTCGAATAACAAATAAAACAAATTCAATAAAAAAAGTACAATCAACCTCCCCTAGTGGAGTCAATCAAATAAAAATATCTAAACAAATTAACAAATTAAATCAATTTCTCCCCAGTGAGATTCAAATCAAATCTCTCATCCCCTTGTGGATGGTTTGAATCTGTTTCCCTAGTGGAAGGTTTACATACTCTATCCCTAGTTGATTCCTCCTTCCCTCTCTTATGTCCTTGAAATGAGTAGAGTCACATTGCACTAAGTTCTAGATTTCTTCTACACCTTGGGTTAAGAGTAGACCATTTATGTTACTGCTTCTTATCATTTGGTGTTGTTGATCATTTCGGTCAACACCAATACGTGTGGTGTTCCTTGTTAGTCACACCACACCTATTGGGCACCCTTTGTTGTCCTCATTTTTAGAATGAGCTCTCAACCCTTCCATCTTAAACATATGACTTCTCTTAGACTTTAAGAGTTTCTTATTCTTAAGACACATCTAGTGATTAGGTGGACATTCAGAATAACCCTAGAGACTTAGAAGAGTTAGCCATAGGAATAGGCCATGCCTTAGGGGTGATAGGAAACTTGGCCTACCCTATAGCTTGAACCAAAATACTCACTTCCTTCTTCCAAGTCAAAACTCCAAACTCCAATTCTGATTGATTCCAAACTCATATCAACTAAACTCTAACTCAAACCTTGAACCAATTCAATGGATTTTTTCAAATCATGAATCAATCCTAAATAATTGAAACCTATGATTGAAGCTCATGATTGAAATCCAAATCAAAAAAAAAAAAATTAAGTCACTTTCATTCTATCTTATGGACTTTGCCTAAATCAAATCTAAACCAATTCAAATTCAAAGAATTTTCTCATAACCCATTTATAGAAACCAAATTGATTGGAATAAAGATACAAATTCAAAGAATTTTCTCATGACCCAACTTGACCTAAAAATTCAAAATGTGTCAAAACTTGATTTGAGCCAAATTGATTGAAACTAATGGGTCAAGTTCATTCCAAATCACTTGTTAAACTTGACTAAAGCCCCAATTGGCCAATAGACCTAACTTAGCCCAATTGACCTTGAACTCAACTTGACCTAAAAGGTCAAATTGAGCCAAATCCAAATATAAAACAAATTGATTGGAATAAAGATACCAATTCATTTCGAATGATCAATGAACCATTAACCAACCGATGATCTAACCTAATGGGTCAAATTGGTCAACTTGACCCATTTGACCTAAATGAAAGCAATTGAACCAAATCCAAATATAAATCAAATTGAACCAAACCAATGATGCCAAAACATTTCAAATGAGCATATGAACTTGACTCAACCCTTGATTTGATACCCAATTTGACTAATTGGTCAACTTGACCCAATTTGACCTAAATGGGTCAACATGAGCCAAATCATATCAAACCAACTCCAAATTCATTGAAACTTGGCCTAACCCATTTTTCAATCATACCCTACATATTCAAATTAAAATTCAAGCCAAATGACCATTTTATCCCTAGGCCATAGGGAAACCTAGAATCAAAACTATTTGGAATTTGGTCAATTCATTTTCATGGACATTTGACATCCTCTTAGTGGACCAAATTGTCACTAATGGACATGGTGCACATGACCCATTGGGTTTAGGTCAACCAAACCCAACCCAATGGCCAAACCAGCTACCCACTTAGGAATTGAGCACATGGGATCCCTCCTCCACTCAATTAAAGCAAGTGGGAGCTTCACTACTCCACTCCATACTCATAACTGAACCATGTGCAAGTCCTAACAGCCTAACAAACCCATTGAATGAGGTCAATTGGATCAGAATGGTAAAGCTCTTCATGACCATCCGATTCTCCTGGGGATATACTCCCCTAATTCCCTTGAATTTTGAGCCACACTCGATTGAGCTAGGGGAACTGTGCAAGCATTTGCAAGTCTCCCTAAGCTTCATAGAGTGAATTCAAATTCTCCATTTTTTATTTTTCTTAGACTAAAAATAGGGGAGCTCCTCCATTTTTCCAACTTACCCAATACCTAAAATCAATCCAATTCCTCCCTCGAGCACCCTCAGAAGGCCTAGTCAAACTCATCCCAAGCTTCTTCCAAGCTCCAAAGGCAAGGGAGGTGGGACTTTGATTAAGGCCAAGCCCAATTAAAGGAGAGCTTGATCCATAGGAAGATCCACTCAACCAAATCATCTCAAATCATCAATAGAGCTTCATCTCCACAAGACGAAGCTACCTCATCGAATTCAAGTGTCAGTGATAGCCTCCGGTGAGGTATGGATCAAAATTGAGCTTAACTAGAGAGTGTGTTGTCTTTTGTGAAAGGAATTTTTACTTCATGTAAAACTGGTTGTTGGATCTTCATCCATTTGCATGATGATGGTTTGGGTTGAATTTGGGCTCAATCCGAGCTCAATCGAGCTCAGATCATGCCATGGAAGATGGACGGTGGCCATCTTTCATAGGCGAGCTCAGGGATAGATCATGGGCTGTCCATCCGCGCATTTTGGATGGACGGCCATGATCAAGACGTGTAGGAATATCTGATTATCCTATTAATACCATGGCTTTATCTCAGCCGTCTGATCTTTGATCAGACGGATGGGGAGAAAGCGCGTAGCACCGCCGTTAACACGACGTTATGATGTGATAACTTAAGTGGCCTCTCCCATCACACCACATGGAAAGCGCGCACCGCATCAGCCTCCACGTGGCATCGATGGGATTAATCACTTAATTAGGCTATTTAATTTTTGAATAATCATGAAAACTTCATAATTACATAACTAATTCTAGAAAAGTCAAAAAAATATAAGGTAAAATGTATTGTAAGGATAATTGAGAGGAGAATATTCTAAAATTATTTCCAATGGGTTTTGAATAATGTATTTTTTTTAATCAGGGTTATATTGAAAACATAATAACCCTAATTACTCCCTGATTATCTCACTGATTAATTCTGAACTTCTCATGTGCATTTAGGGGGATAACTTCTGCCTCCCCTAAATTTCTTAGGATTTATTAATGGGTTAATTAGGGAGATCAATTAATGAATCCTTAATAACTCTATTTATATAATTAAGGGTAATTAAGCATGCGAGTAATGGTTTACCCCTTTTTTAAGTTAATTAAGCATTGTTTAAGTGATGAAGAGATTTATGCAATGGATTTGGAGAATTTTTCCTAAGTCATTCCATAAACCCTTTTCTTCCTTAATCTAAACTTAATTAAGGGTCAACCCACTAATCACCTACTTAATTAACTTGAAAAAATTTTCAAAATATTCTAGAACTTAATCAATTTATCTTAGGTGCTTAGGTGTTCAATAACCTAAGTGGCTTAAGAAAATCAAAATCCAACCCACATGTGTGGGAAGGGTTATGAAAGTACTTAAATTTAACCCTTTAACTGAATTAATCACTAATTGTGAACCAATTGCATTAGGCCCATTCTTTCCTAGGTGCATTGCTGATTTAAATTCCTTATGTGGTTTTATGTCATACATTGGCTCATAATTATTTGATTTAAGTATGCTAAAGAAGTATAGGTAACGGGTAATTAACGCACTTAATTCACACCTTAACCTAACCAAAGCATAAAATTGATCTAATTACAAAAAAAAATTGAACTTAAATAACTCACACATGGGGGAATGGTTAGGACCAGCAAACTCATCTCACATTTCTCAAATTGAAATCAAACTCAAATAAAATCCAAACTCTCCTTAAAATAAATTTGATTTACTTTAAATAATCTTATTCATAGGATTGTCTATAGAAATTAATTAGGGTGAATGAACTTACATTGCTTTCATCACTTTATTTCTTTCCTAGCATGCTAAAAGTGTATGCCATATAAAAATCATGCGTTCATACTTTTTGAAAATCAAATTAAAAACAAAATATTTCCTTTATGTCAAATTGCATATTTTGATTAGAGTAATAATATGAATGCCTATTATCACTATTAAATCCAAAATTATTTTCAATGTTTATAAATTCAATATCAAAACTAAAAGGTGTGCTACTTATAATTATTTATAAGCTTACATGTGAGTATAAATATAAAGATGTGCATAGTGTGGCTTTCCTTCTCCTTTCTTTTAGCATAGTTTTGAATAGGATGTGGTCAAGTGTATAGTTCATTTGAAAAGAACATAACACTTGCTTAAATCCATTCCTATTCATTCCTATGTTTTGATTTAAGAAGTACATCCACACTTACACATAAAAATTGCATAAATAAATCAAACAAACAAACACAAACTTTTGCATCTTTCTTTTTCCATTCATTTTTTTGTACATGCATATGTATTTAAGGAAAGTGGTATATTAGTCTGGACAACCCTGGGGTTGTGAGGCTTTATGTAGCCCTAAGTAGATCTTGTACCTTACACCTCTGGTGCTAATAATGGCGCCGTACTCACTTAAGTATTTCATACATATAAATGTGCATATGAAAAATGGATAATAGAATCACCCTTTTTGACTTAACAAAATCATGCATACATGAAACATTCCAAATTTTCTTAAGTGACATCACTTAGCATCCATCATGAAAGTGTGCTAAACATATTTTCATGTATAGATATGCTTAGGATTCATTCATATGCATGTTACACATGTTGGGAAAGAAATGAAGTGATGTGTGTTTTGTGATAGTATTTTAATTTACTTAATCTTAAAATGCCTTTCTTTTTGAATAGGTTTGTTTAGGGAAAATCTAAACTTAGGATTAATTAAAATGCATAATAAAAGATTCATTAAACAAAAATCAAATATGAATCTACTTTAGAAATTACTTAAGGTAGGGAGGAAAGAGAAGTTCTCTTCTCTTTTCCTCTCTTTACAACTTAGTAATTAATTGAAGGATTCACTTAAACCAAATCAAAATACAAAATAAAATCAACCAAAGAACTAAATCACTTGCATGAAACAAACCCTCTAAGTTGAACATTTTCATACTTAGAAAACTTCAACTTTAAAGCCTAGCTAAGCATACCACACAAACCTTAAATAACACACACATTAGGCTAAGTCACAATTTCTAGCTTCAGGTTAGGGCAATGCATGGTTTGATGTTTGCTTTTATTTTATGATGTTTTGTTTTAATCTAGATGTTCGAGTGCATGTGCGTAGACTGAATGTTAGGACGATTTAGTCTAATAATTATCTTCTACAGGGGATTGTGCTTAAGAGGTATTGTAATAAAAATATAACTATTTTTGTTGTGCAGGTGCTTATACCCCTAAGCATAATCCAAAATAGGCCACGTGGACTTGGTTACCCATGTGTGGGGTGCTAAATCTAATTTATATATATACATGCTTGGGATTGTATGATTTGTTTGGCTAATCTCTATTTTGCAGACATTAGTTAGATTTTCTTTTTTCCATTTTCATGTACTTTTGAGATTAAGATTTTGAAATGATTGTCATCGGGGATTAGGATGAACAATGGTCATAAGATCATGTCTTATGTATCATGTGAAGCCTTTGAGGCAACCACATTCCAATCAACCAAAAGAAGAATGAAGAAATGAAGAATGAAGACCCCCATAACATGAATTTCTTGCTTGATTGTAATTAATTCATTTATATTCTGGGTTGTATAAGAGTAGAGCTCAACTACCGAATTTGTTTTTTTAGTTTGTGCGGTAGAGCCCGACCACAAATGACCTTTTATTCTTTTGTGCTAATTTTATGAATTGATTGATGTTTGTTTAACTTGCGCATTAAGATGACATCTTTTTCTAGTTTCTTCCTTTCTTTGATGTATGGCTTGGATGACGATCAAGCTCTTAGAAAAATAAATTTTCTATATAATTAACCAACTCAAATTAAAAAAAATAACTCATAACCTGACCTAAAGCTTAAGTCATATTAAAAAGATGCTAAAGATGTACTTTTCTAACATCATGCATAAAAAGTATATTATTTTACTCTTGATTGGAGGGTTTTCACCTTTGTCAGAGAACTTGGTCTGACCTATGAGAGCCATGGTAGAAACACACCTCCTTATCTTGTTAATTTTGGCCCATAATATGATTTCTCATGCGTTAGGCTTATAAATACTAAAACTTGTGTCAAATTGATTGTCCAAAATAAAAATAAAATGTAACAAAATTTGCATTAGATTTAAGTCATTAAAGCATGCCCTACATGATCTAGTCTCTTAGGGAGTGTGTTTAAGGACTTAGTCTCTTTCTAAATAAATAATGATCATCCTATCTTGCATAAAAACTTGATTTGCCTACATGAATTTAAAACCGTAGGAGGAGTTAGTTGGTGACCACCCCTAGGAGGTTGTAAGTTCAACAGTCGAGTGGTTTATCCTATCTTATGGAGGTAAACCAAATACTCATTTTGCCTTAGATTTAAGTCATTCTTTTGGCCCTCACCAAAGCTCCCTAGATTTAGGTTCTGAGATTGTTACTTCTCTTCGGGGCTGTGAGCATAAATCCTCACCTCTTAGGCATTTTTGTGACCTTGTATCATGAAATTATAAGCCCTAGCATTCTAATAAAAATTCAACTCAAACAAATTAATTCAATTTCAAAAAATATAAAGCCCAACCATAGGATAGTTTGGGGTGCTTACTAGTTTTCCTAGTATCTTAAGCATCCCCTACTTATTTTTATTTGGCTTCTATAAGAATCCCCTCCTCTTAATTGATCCCACTTAACTTTCTAAAAATAAACTGATCGATTGATAGTCCTACCTTTTCAAAATATTTGGAGACAATGATCATTTACTTTATTCGAGTGTATTCCTGAGGAATCCTGTTCCTTAGGATGTAATTAACTGTGGGTACTTGCCCCAGTAGAGAACTTAACGAATCTAGTTTAAAATAAACTCAGCTTTACTTTTTCATATAAAGTAGGGGAAGAATCTCTGGTACATTTCGAAGACCCATAGTCCTTAAGAGTCCTTATTGAGGTGATTAGGTCCATTATAGGGTGGTGACTTCTATTTCTTGAGATAGTACACCTCTCCTCAATGTCGTACCTGATCACCCTAATAAGAATATTTGTGGATCTAGGTGGCATTCCGATAAGGCGTATATTTTTTTCATTTATCCTCTCTTTCCAAAAAGGGGATAGATGAAGGCAGGAATATTTTCACCACATCAACAAATAGAAAAAGATTGAGAATAACATTGCATTAAAATGATAACTATGCAATGGTAGCTTGCCTAAAGCTCCATGTAAAAGGGGGAGAAGGGATTTGGGAGGGGAAGAGAGAGAGAGAGAGAGAGAGAGAGAGAGAGAAACTCTTAGATGTTCATTTTTGCCCCATTGATGCAAAGAAGTCCACCTCTACTTTATGACTTAACATCATTTTTCCTTTCACTATTAATCTTTGCTACTTAATTGAATTCTTTTTTTACACTACAATATATTTTGGTAAAGAGAGATTTACATATATACCAAAAAATTCATATATATATATACAACTAAATTTTTAATATTAATATACATAATCTTTAAATCTTTAAGATCACATCAAAAATATTACTATCATCAATTTTTTGAGATTTTTACAAATAAACCACCCAATTCATATGTATTTATAGTTTAACCACCTTCTCTATTTTTTGAACTATCAACCCATGTGTTTAGGCATGCCACGATCAAATCTTTCAAAAATTTTAAAAAAAATGAGATATATGGGTTGGACTTTTATTATTAACTGTAATATTTGAATGTCAATTTGAAATATAGTATGCATGTAAAATCAGGTGAAATGTAAAAGCCTCTTTATTAAAGTTAAATACACCTTTTCATTGATAGAAATGTGTGTGTGTGTATATATATATATATATATATATATATATTGTTAAGACTTGTTAAGGGGAAGCATTGAACACCATTTTTTTTGATCTAATCTTCAAGAATCTTGTTGAAATTTAATCAGATGAAAATGACATGGAAAGTCATAATTACACTGTAATTTCTGGTTCTAGTGTGGTCTTAAGAGATGAACATGAAAGCCATACCTTCAGCACTAGAACTAGCATCAAATATCTCAATGTGGAAGATCTTGAGATGCTTATTTTGTATAGATCAACAACACACTGAACAACCTATCTACGGTATTCCCCTTTGACCTATTACTGCACTTTATTATTATCAACTTCTCAATGATTTGATTGTAGCACACATGAATGCATGGATTTGCTAGTTCAAAAAATAATAAATAAATATTTGCTAATTTTATAAATACATAAGTTCTCACAGCTATGTTTGTAATTATCCCTTGTATGTTTAGTAATGGAAACATCAAAACTAAAGATTCATATGACTCCATAAAACGAAATATATGAATTATGTAGCTAAATACGCAAAATTTAGTTTTTTGGATCTAAGAGATGTATAATAAATATTGTCTTCTTGCTCACTTCATTAGAAAGAAATGACATTGAAGTTAAAACATAACCAAAATGTAATATCTTTCATTTCATTTCCATAATGTTGTGTTGACCTCACTTTTGGAGTGAGGATTCAATCTTCCCACCATAGGTTTCAGGGTCTTCTAGACACTAAGAGCTCCTTAGGCTTAAGACACTTATGGTGACTAAGTGAATACTTAACCTAAGCCTAGAGACCTACAAGGGTTAATCATAAGATTAGGCTATGCCTTAAAAGTTTGGAAAACTCACCTGCCCTATAACCTAACCAATCTATGCCTACCTCCCCAGCCTAAACCAAACCTCCAAATTATACAATCAAATTCAATTGAACCCGAATCCACAATCAAACTCAAGTTGCCAAACCAAAATCAAATCAAACCTACCTTAATCCCATGATTTAATCCTATGGAAATAACCAAAATTTCATTCAATTCAAGTCAAGCTTAATTGATTTTCTCATGAATCAAGCAATCCTCTGATCACCATTCCAAACTAAAGCCAAATCAAACCCAAAATCAATTTAAATCATGCTAACTTAACTCCTCTTACCAAAAATACCCAAATGAGCCAAAATCCATTTCAACCCAAGTCAATTACAATCAAAACCTAAAATTAATTCCAAATCATATATTAAATTCAACTAAACTCAATTCAACCCAAAATTGATCCAACTAGCTCAATTGGTCCACTTTACATAAAGTGACCAATTTGATCTATTTGAACCAAATTTCAATCCTACCCAAATTGGATTGAGCCACACTAACCAAAATCTCCTATGATGATTGTTGATCATCTTTGATTATTCAATTTCCATCAATTGGGTCAAATGGGTTTAGGGTTTAGCATTTTCGTTTCATACAACTCATGCTCTAGTCTCTTAGGAAATGGGTTTAGGGTTTTCATTTCATTCCATTTTAAATAATAGTCTCACAATCTTGTAAATTCATAAGACTGTATTACATGGTTTTGAATCGTATGAGGTGTTAGTTGGCAGCCACTCCAGACGGATGTAAGTCCAGAAGTTGAACAGGTTTACGCTCTCTTGTGGAGATAAACCTGTATGTCCTCTTTTTGCTTAGATTTAGGTCATGCTTTAGCTCGTACTAAGGCCCCCCAGATGTAAGATCTGAGGTTACTATTTTCTTTTGGCTACAAGCATAAATCCTTACCTCTTAGACATTTCTACAATCTTGTGTTGATAGAATATAAACCCCAGCAATCTAATAAAATTTCAACTAAAATAAATGAATCCCTTCACTTTCAAACATATAAAGTCCAATCATAATATAGATTGGAATGCTCACTAGGCTTCTTAGTATCATGAGCATTTCCTACTTCATTCCTTTGTAGTTCAAAAATAAGACTTCTACTTGGTCTCTCCCACTTGACTTTTTAAACATAACTAATTCTTTGATAGCCTCAAAATCTTTGGAGATAATAGTTGGCTACTTTAATTGAGAGTATTCTTAGGGAATCTCATTTCCTATGATGTAATTAACTATGGAGGCTTGTCTCTAATTAACTATGGAAGCTTGTCTCCATAGAGAACATAAGAATCTGGCTTAATATAAACTCTACTTTATTTATTCATGTAAAGTAGAGAAAAATTTTTTGGTATATTCGAAGACCCATCATGTCTTATGAGTCATTATTAGGTGATTAGGTCCATTGTAAGGTGATATCTCTATCTTTCGAGATAGTACATCATACCTCAATGTCGTACTCGATTATTTTAATAAGTACCCCCTATGATCTATGTGTTATGCCCCCTACGAAATAAATAAATAACTAGTGAGCTTATAATAAAATAACTAATCAAATTATAAGCTAATTATTTAAAATTAAAAAGATACCTTTATATAAATAGTAGTATGTGCAAATTTTTTAAAAAATAAAAACAATAATTTAACTTATATAGTTATTATGTGGAGAAAATTTGTGACATAGTGATAATTTACTATTTATGTGTTATATGAAGATCTTACTGGTACATACAAAAAATTGTCTAAAAAGGAAAAATCATGAGAATTTATTTGCTTTAAATAATTCAAAAGTCAAAGATTATATAGAACCTATTCTCTTATAACTAAAAAAGATATTAATGCAATGTTATGCATGTGAACCATGAGTAATACATCCATGACAAAATAAACAACAAGAAGAAGATATTGAACATCAAAATCAAATATATATTAAAGTATGAAATATTTTTTTATTTATTTAGGAAGTGTAAATTCATTAAAGTTTTTCCAATATTATAGTTTTATGAAATGTTACTTCATAAGATTTAAGGTATTTTCAATCTTAAAACAAACGATGTTGATTATGAAATCATTATTGTGTTTAATTTATTTTTAATCTATCTAAATTAAATATCCGTTATTCTACTTCTCCCGGAGCTTCCTCCTTTCTATTTGCAGGTTAATTTGAATTTCACTATAGAAGATCTAATTATTTTCTTTTTTATTGACTACAACGGATTCTCACTTCATCTCCGCCATCTTCGGCTTCTCCAAGCTTTTCCGCCGCCACTGCAGATCGAGATAAGCCATAGAGAACCGGTACCTACACCTCCCGCTTTGACTTCAGAGAACTTCTAATTATTATTATTATTTTAATTAACAACAACGGCCTCTCTCGCTTCCTCTGCGGCATCTTCGGCTTCCCCGAGCATTTCGGCCGCCTCAACAGATCGAGATAAGCCATACGGAGCCGGTAAGTACTCTTCCCTGCATTAGCGTTCTCATATCCGCGTGTCTACCTCTTCTGAATTTTCATTTATTTCATTATGTATTTTGTTCATGCACACCCTGTTAATTAAAAATTCCTATCAAATTCGAAAGATTCGGTCTTTTTTTATCTGTTCATTCTGTTCTCTATTTCTTCTGTTTCTGATCGGCGAGAGGGTGAGAAGAATACTGCTACCGAAACTCGAATTCTTGTGTAAAGAAGCGATCTTTGTGGTAATGGCAATGGCAATGGCAGACGCGAAAGGCTCACTGGATTACTGGAGGAACATTTTCAGCAGCTTGAAATATGATATTTTTGAGTTGATCGACAATGCGATCCTCGTAGCGGCGACGGATTACCAGAAGGAATTTAAGGAAAGAAAGATTATGATTGCTGTGAAGCTCTGCACTTCACAGCTTTCCCTCTCCTCTGAATGCAACAGAACCGACCTCGAGGTTCTCAACAATGGCGGCGATGAACATCCCAAGGAGGAGAAAATTAGCTACAGCTGTGAGGACACTGAGGAGAGGCAGATAGTCAGAGAGGCGATGAGGATAAAGGAGGTTCTTTGCAACCACCCAGATGAGTCCGACTCAGTCCTGTATGAATCACTGAGTCGTCTGCAACTGATACAATTTTCTGTAGAAACATTAAAGGAGACTGAAATTGGAAAAGCAGTGAACGCTCTGCGAAAACACAACTCAGGCCAGATTCGAAAGCTTGTTCGGGTTCTCATTAAAGGATGGAGAGTGTTGGTGGACGAATGGATTAAATCCACAGCTGCTGCTATTCAAAGCATTGCAACAGATTCGGTTGATAAGCCGAACAAATCATCTGCAACAGATTCTGGAGCACTTGACTGCTCTCCAAATCGGACTCCGGAACAAAAACCAAGCAGCCATTTTTCGGCAGGAGCGAAGAGAAAGCAGCCTGAAGAAGTTTTACATGCATCGAAGCTGGAGATTACGAAGAGGAAGCTTCATGCAGGATATCAAAGAGCAGAAAATGCCAAGAAGCAGCGAATGATTCAAATTATAGAGCTGCGTGATCTGCCTATGGCCTCCCCTGAGAAACGTAGATTAAAGAATTAAGAAGCTGGGAAGCATTCTGAAAGGCGACCAAATTCTGAATTTTGTAGAAGAAATTATGATCAAGAGGTGAGAATATTTTTACTTTGAAAGAAACCATTTTTATTTGTTTGTTTTTTATTTCATTATTTGCAATTTTGACTTTCAATCTTTTTTTATTATTGGGTTTATTTTTTTTATTTTTATAAATCCGATCAAATGAATAAACGGAATTAGAATAAGAGGAATTACATACAAATGATAAATTCATAAAGTTTTATGAACCGTGAATAAATAGATGATAAACTGATCAGCATAAATATTAACTGACGCAGAGTGTGGCGGCAAGAGAGCGGCGAAAGCGGATCAGTGAGAAGACGCTGGAGCTGGGTCGGCTTATCCCCGGCGGATCCAAGATGAACACTGCTGAGATGTTGCAGACTGCATTCAAATACGTCAAGTTTCTTCAAGCCCAAGTTAGCATCCTTCTCCTCATGGCTTCCATTCCTGTAAGTTTTTTTTTTCTTTTTTACTCAATGAGTCATTTGATATAATATAATATTTATAAGTTGAGGCTACTGTTTAGGAATGCAGAAGCGCGAAGGAGAAGGAGCTGCAAGTATTATTAGCTTCTCCGGCGATCCAAGAGAGGATGTCAGCCGAGGGGATGTGCATCGTCCCGAAAGAGATGGTGGATGAATTAGCAGTAGACCCTCAGCTTCTGTCTAGATCGTTCATTTCAAGTTCAATGGATCAGTTTATTCAGTCCATAATAAGGATGGAAGGCTGCAATTGATTTCTCATTTTTAATTTTTCTGTTATGTAAGCTGTTTGTTTTGTAAATAGTTTAGTTAAACATCTAAGTCATTGTTTTATTATTATTGTTTTTTTGTTGTATTCTCTTTTAGTGTATTTGTGGATGTACAGAATTTTTTTATTGTACAAAAAGATATTGTTTTCTTTTTGTATGAAGAAGTATTAATACAATTAAGCATATTCTTTTCTAGTAATATATGAGCCTTGCTATTGATATAATTTTATATGATTTTATAATATGTAAAGCTAAATTTGTCAATAGATCAACAAGCTCATATAATATTAGAAGAGAGTGTTTAATTGCAATAACACAAAAAGATCGAGTTTTATATTATGTTTCTTGATTCTTCTTCGATCTTTATAATTTAATAATGTCTTTTATTCTCATATTTTGTTAAGCTTTTTTTTTTTTTAGGAGAAGATGATTTATTATCTATCAATATTTCTGACAAGGGTAATCGATATATATTCAATTTATTTCTTTCAAATAAATATTATGGTTGATCATCTAGTCTAAAATTATTTTTTTAAATCTATTTTTTATCCTCAATTTGATGGGCAATAAAAAATAGTTAATATAACACTGAGCAATCTACTATATTTAACTGCATGAATTGAAGATCTACTCTTGATTAGGGCTGCAAACGAACCGAGCCAAGCCGAGCATGTGTGTGTTCAAGCTTGAGCTTGTTTAATATTGTCAAGTTCGAGCTAGATTCGAGCTTCTAGGAATAGTGTTCAAGCTCAAGCTTGTTTACCATTATCGAGCTCGAGCTCGATTCAAGTTTGTTCATGAGCTCGGTTCAAATCGAATTATCGAGCTTGTTAACGAGCAGCTCGTTTAATAAAATAAATGAGCTTTAATCAATCCTTAATCGAGCTTGTTCACGAGCAACTTGTTGAGAAATATACATGAGTTATATCAATTAAAGCTTATTAAGCCTAAAAAATAATAATTTGAACAATAATGTTCACAAACAAGCCTTAATCGAGTCGTAATTGAGCCATAATCAAGCTCCTAAGTGAGCTTGTTCACGAACTTTAAATGATAATGTTCATGAACATAAATGAACCAAACGACAAGCTGTTTAAGCTTGTTCATTTAGCAATTGAGTATTTTAAAAAGTGTTCAAGCTCGTTTGAATAGTTAATCAAACAAATATGAACGAGCTCTAATCGAGTCAAGCCACGAATAGCTTGTTGAACGCTCGGTTCATTTGCAGCCCGACTCTGGATTATGAAATTATGTGATTAAAAAAAATGAAGAGGCAAATATTAATACCTCATTATATATATATATATATATATATATATATATATATATATATATATATATTTGAAATTGTACCCTTTATATAATTTCATGTCTCTTTGTATTTTTTACACACACACAAACACATATCATCAAAAAATTCAACTAATAAAACATAAATCTTGATATAATTCTCATCAAATTTTTTATTGTATTATGTAAGTGCACGTGCCACTCAAGTAACATAAGAGTAGAATATCAGTCTCATAAGAATCAATTGTTTATTCTAATATTAATTAATCCTTGATTTATAATATTAATGATATTATTCAACTATCGGATAGGTAATTAATTTTTAAACCAAACTTAACTATTAAGATTCATCTGATCACCTTCGAATTGAAATTTATTTAAAATTTACACTTTATGACTTTATCTTAACTTCCATTAATCAAATTCATAATATGATCTTTCAATATTAGTTTGAATGGTCAATCAAAAACTATGGTATCTTTTAATCTCATTGATAATTAGAAGTTCTAATATTACATAAAATTGTATTTGTCCTCAAGTAAATAATGAACAAAATTAATTAAAAATCATCCATAGACTCTAGCATAGTTTAAATTAAATTGTTTATAAAATTATTTTGTATAAAGTAATACATGCATTATTAATTAATATATGAAAATGATGCATAATAATAAATATTAAATTCAATTTTCAAAATTGATTTCCTTCCATAATAATATCTTGGTTAAGAAGAAGGAGCCTTGTGTATTTAATATCTGTATAATGATTGATTGATTCTCTAAAACAGATTTTAATTTTATTTTACTATATATCGCGAGATGCTTCATATGTTGACTATCTTTTTTATTTAGATATTATTTAGTTGGTTGAAAAAAGAATATAGTGTAAAATAATTTAATGTAAAAGGAATATAATGTATTTGAAATACTTTGTAATTGTTTACATGAATATAAATTAAATTCAAGAATTTTCTTTCTGGTATTTGATTTAAGTAAAAGTAAAATTAAGATAAATCTTAAAAGTGGTCACCAGTAGTAATGGCGAGCGGTCGTTGATAGTAGATGGTGGCAATAGCGAGCAGTTATGATGACTAATGAGAGGCAAAAGGCCATGGTGCAGTTTACACCTAATTTGAACTAAAGGCTAAAAAGAGAATGCATTATATTTCATTCTTTTTTCAACCAATCAAATACAACTATTTCATTTTTCACTTAGGAGCTGTTTGGATGCCTGAAAAAGGAATGCAGTGTAAAGTAAATATAATGTATTAGAATTACTTTTATGATTAGTTGGTTGAAAACTCTACAAATACATCAGTTTATTTTTCTCAATTCGGTAGAATCAATGCAATATAAATTATTTTTGTGGGTGGCGGTGATCTACGGTATGCAGAGCGTGGCAACCAACAATGGTAGCGGCGGTCGGCGGCGATATCACTTCATGTATTTAGAATTACCAAATTATGAATTCCAAATACACCAAAATTATCACTTCCAATGTAATCTAAATACATCACATAATGTTGGAATTTTATTACTTTACACCCTAAAATCGTCAATCCAAACAGCCTCTTAAAAAGGAATGCAATGCTTTCTTTTTTCAATAGACTAAATAGTCCCTTAAGAAAATAGTTGTGCTTATGGATTACATCTATCTTTTTTTTTTTTTTAAAATAAGATCGTTTGATGTATTTCTTCTAAAAACCACAATGGATGCTCATAACCTATGTTTAAATTCTGGTCTATATTTCATTCTCAAATTGATGGAAAAAATAAAAGTAGTTAATACAGCAACAAGCGAGTTGTTATATTTAAATGCAAGCATTGAAGATCTACAATTTCTTATGAAATAATCTGAAGATGATATTTGTACCAAATGTATTTATGTAATTTTATTTAATTATGTCTCTTTATATTCTTATGACTTAATTAGATACATATATATGTATGTATGACTGATTAAATTTTAATTAAGAAATTTATATTAAACTTGATAATTATATGATAATTACCTTCTATTCGTATATTTCATATTGATAGGACAACTTTAATTTGCCAATGTGCCTCATATGACATCTTTGATAGCATCACCCTCTACTTGATGATTTGATAATGTTTACGATTATAATAAGCATATTACTATAACTTATGCTATTTCTACTTATATACATTTCCATTGAACTATCTTAGCATATCATCATAACTTCATCACATGATCTTCCTATATTGGCTATTGAGAAGACAAGATTTATTCCTCTAATGTCATCATTATTGAATTTCTATAAGGCCTCATATGCATTAGTCTCACTAATTCACAAAATTATGTCTTGATAGAGGTTAAATCTGATTACATTATAGTAAACTGCTTGATTATTAATTTCAAAATTTAAATCTATCAATTCAAATAAAATTATGGTAATAATTATTAGTTATGCAATTATTAAAGCTAATTTAATTTACATTAATTTAATTACAATCAGTATAACATAATACTCTAATTAATAAATAATTTAGAATTTATAAATCTAATTAAGCATATTTAAGCAAAATAAATCATAAAAATTACTAAGTTACTTAGCTTTAATTTTAGAACTAAAAATTTAGAAGTAATTATAAATTAAATTAAAACTTTCACGCCTATGCTTCGAGCCCTTAGCTTTCTCAAATTTAAATAATCCATGATTTGGATCAAAACAAAAAAAAATTGATTTCACTTTATTGTTTTCTCTGATAACTAAAAATCTCTTTCATATCTTCTTCTACATTCTTTTCAAGCTACATCGCATCTTCTTCAAAAATTTCTCAGAAATATCACCTTCTGATACTTTAGTTGCAGATAAAAATTAGAACTTTAGTACCTTCCTTCTCCATCGTCCCAATACTTCAAATCCGCCGCGATGGCCAGTCGTAATGGAAAAGCTCCGGCGTATTAGCCGACCCCAGTGAAAATGTCAGTGCCTCCAAAGTCAGCGACTTGGGATTGTCGGTCAGTGCTTGCACGAGGCGGCGGAATCCCTTTGGATCGGTGCGGTAGACTCTGGGCGGAAGCGACGCCGTTTCCAGCTTCTTCCATGATTTTGACTGTGGTCTCCGGATGGTGTGGAACTGCGCCTCAAACGTCTGCCGGGGCGGCGGGTCTTCGATTGCCGGAGCTCGGGCTGGTTGTTGATGGAGAAGTATGCGTTGAGCTTGCATTTAGCTTTGGAGAGGAAAGCAGAGAGCTGGGAGGAGGGATGAGGAAAGAGTTGAACTTATGAGGCTGGTTGGTCTGAGCGTTGGCGAAGGAGTGCCACGTGGGGCGGCGGACAGCTGGTGGGTCAACGGCACACGTGCTATTTGACCGTTGATCTGTGGTATGCAGAGCCTTGGGTTATGATAGGGATCGGTGGTGTTGGGAAGGGTGGAGGTCTCGGCGGCGGGATTGGTAAAGGTGGAGGGCTTGGCGGCGGTGCGGGTGGTGGACCTGGCGGCGAGCCAGCAGTGGCCTGGTGTGGGAGGAATGGAGGTTTGGGAGGCTTTGGTGAAGGTGATGGCGGAGGAGGCGGAGGCGGCGGCGGAGGTTTTGGGGGAGGATTCGGTAAGGGAGGTGGATCTGGGAGGTGGAGGTGGCGGAGGCGGTGGCGGTGGAGGTGGCGGGTGGGTTTAAGCGTTGGAGCGCACGGCATTGAATGCACTGACTATGCATGGCCACCTTTTCTTAACCCTTGAAAATACAACTAAAGCTTACTCGGAATAATTATGCTCCTCTCATTGTAATAATTTATATCTTGCTTTTGTATGCAGTATTAAGCTCGTCAGATTTGTGATTTAAACAATTGTTATGTTATCTATTGCTCAGAAACAAATTATGAATAAATTTGTTTTTCCTTTTTAAAATACGTTATATAAGATCTGTTATATATATATATATATATATATATATATGTAGAGAGAGAGAGAGAGAGAGAATATTTTTAATTTAATCAGATTTTCTGTCAATATAAGATCTGAACCTTTTATATAAAAAAAGATTAAAAAATTCTACCAATTGTTCACTTAATAAAGGCAAGGATAGCAAAAATCCTGTACTATGTTCCAAAATAAATGATGACACAAAATGAATGTTATAAATGCCCCTTATGACATTAAAAAAACAATTTTTAAACTCAAATATTATTATTTAAAAAAAAAACTATTTTCTCAATAGTTAGAAAATAACCATTAAAGGTAGTGGTGGTGAGAATGAACTTAAGCATCAACCCAAAGAGCACTTATGAGTAAATTGATCTAATTTTTGTTGTCATTGATATTGAATGAAATTTGGTGTGTTATCTCATAAGATCTATGATAGAATCATTTTTTTAAGATAATTGTTAAATTTGTTGTTGTTCATCTGCTAATAGATAGGTAGGAAATAGATAAAAGAGGGAGAGAGAGAGAGAGAGAGAGAGAGAGAGACTCAAAGAGAAACTTAGAGAAGAAGGCTAAATCATAAATAAATGATTATGATTAGGAAGCAAATTTTTAACTTTTGAATTATCTCTAAATGCTCACTTAATAACAGTGTGAAATGAGTTATTCAAAGAATTAGAAGAAAATTGTAGGAAAATATTTGATATAGCTAATTGTACAATAAATGAATCTTACTATCGACTATTGAGTAAGCAAGAGCTTATAAAAAGTTTAACGCTCAGTTATTTAGAGAGAATTCCTAATTGGCTTATCTAATATTTGGATGAGTTTCTTAGTTCATTGGGATAATAGCTTTGATAGGTAAGTGATATCATGGGTCCTCAAGAGTGGCTTCAGTAGATGAGTATTGAGCAGAATATGTCTGCTCGAAAAATTTATGAGATGTGCCTATTAAACTTGAAGCCTTAAGCTACTTGAAGCCTTAAGCTACTTAAGGAGGTATTGAGTAGGTTTATGACTGAAATTTTGGGATGAGTTTTAGCTATCAAAATAATTTAATTAATTTGATCCAGATAAATACAAGTGTGTATTAATTCATTAATTCTCATGTTTATTATGTAAAACTAGAATAATAGAAGAGAAAAATGCACACAAAAAAAAATCTAATTTGACTTATGTGATCTTGAATGTTGAATATAGAATGTTCTTAGATATTCAACTAAGGGAAACATGCCAACTTTCAAAGCTTATAAATGTAAAGTTTGCGCTTTAGTGGTTTTATTCTTTGCTCTTTGGTGACTATTCTTGAATTGTTCAATTATTTCTAAATTTTATTTTAAAAATAATCATATTTCAAGCTCAAATATATCAAAAATATCTAATTGGCTAATGAAGAGACATAAAAATTAAGTCATACTTAGGGCACATTAGCTACTAAGGGATCTTCATTTTTAGAGATGCCTCCATAAAAATAGATAAAGGTTGAACAACTCAATGAAGTTGGATGCGGTCAAAAGAAAATGATTTCATTCCAATCAAGGGAGGATGTTGTTGTAGGAACCTCCAAACCCAAGAAAGGTGTAACTAGAGAGGTAGTCATGGAGACTAAGGTTTCTACTATGGAAAAAACAAAATTATCATCATAGAAATGAACACACTTAGTGGTAATTAAGGATGTCTCTTGGATTCAAATTTGGCATTAGAAGTAAGAAGTGAAACACTTGTTGAAAAGATGGAGTAGGATATACCATTATACTATGACTTTTTCCTATAATTGAGTTGAATAAGTTAATTACTAATATTACGATTGATACTACTTAGAAAAAAGATGCAAATCTCCAAACATGAATTAAAACTCATTAGACTAACAAAGAGGAATCATCAAAAATTGGAAAATTTTAAATAGAAGTTAAGGGTGACGTTTTCAAAGGTGCCCAACTAGAAAAAAAATAAGTTAGGAGTACTAAAGAACCAACTCCAATCATGTCCATTGATGAAAATAGTAACAAAAATGATACTGTTGAGTGTGGAATGCAATTAAAAAAATTTGAGAACATTGAGGGAGTTCATAATTTTGATGATGAAAGTGAGTCTGACTTGATTTTAAAAGGATGTGGATTTTAACAAAATATGAAGAACCTCTAGAAAATGTCAAGAGAGGAGGCCAAGGGAGGAGTTGAGAATTATTAGCTCAATAAGATTATTTGAGGACCTATTTGTCAATATTACATCTCAAAAAAAGATGATGATCACCCTTCAAGTTGACATTGAAGATGGAAAAGTAAAAGGAAAAGAAAATGGTTACAACGTAATATAATACAAACAAAGCTTATTTGATATAATAATCGCTCTATGATATATCCTCTATTGTAGTTGGTGCAATCTTAGATTCACATGTGAAATTCAAAGAATCAAAGACTAGTCTTACTTGGCTTGTAGAGGAGTCGATTGGGAGTCTTCCCTCAAAGAAAGAGATCGAAATTCAAAGCATATGCTAACTAGTAATCTTTTCATTATGGCCAAAGTGTAGTCAAACAAAAAAACTTGTCTTTTTGTATGATTACTTTGAGTTGCATTTCTCACTTCAAATAATAAAATTTATCAAAAATATTGTATATTCTTTAAATAATATTTAAGGTTTGCAAAAATGGAATCTTAACTTAGATGTATTTTAAATATTTTAAAATTAATTAATTTTTGGTTCAATTTCATATATCTTTTTATGCACTCAAAATTTTCCATTATAATAATAAGAAAAAAATAATCAAATACATTATAAGCAAAGCATTTAATTTCTCTCAAATGCTCAATGCTCATTATTGGAGCTAGGCTTTGCCTAATACACCACGAAAATAAAATAAAATAATAAGCACCTTAGCTTCACTAAATATGCATACACAACCCATATATAAAAATCATATAAGCGACATTATCTTCAATTGATGTTTTGTGCATTTTTAAAAATAATTATCACCACCAACTACTTGTTATCTTGTTTCCTTGCTAGAATTATAGCAATTGTTATTGTTAGTCATCACTGTAACTATTATCATTGTCTATCACTATTAATTGTCACTATCTACTACAGTCATAGCTATTGACACGAGCGTGCGTTCAAGACCACCAACATATTAAAATAAAAATATCATATATTTTTTAGATATTAAATATTTTTTATTTTAAATCAAAATAAAAATAAATTAAAAATAAAAAAAATCCTAAATGACCTCTAAGTGAGATCTTATCCACTTTATAATTCTAATTTTATCCCACCAAATCATGTCTACCGATTGAGTGGCATTGATAAAATCTACTTTATCAATAAAATTTATTCAAATTTTATTTTATTTGAAAAAACTAGAAATCTAAAATATTTTTGAAATCTCTTATATTTTTTTCATGTCCATTAAATCATGAAAACGATTCATATAAATTTTAATCAATTTATTTAAAGTTTATTGTATGATGTTATCATGAAAATTATTACATATATTTAAAAAAATTATGAAATCCATTAATTTCATGCAATTTTGATGTTAGAATAGCCACGTGGAGCCTTCCGATAACTTAACACGTAACAAACTTATTTAAATAGCGCCAACCCACATAATACTAAGAGTTTTTCATGGCGTGCGTGGAAGCAATGGAGTGTAATCCTGACGATTTTTTTTTTTTTTTTTTGGAGAATTTGAGAGCCTTAGCTCAATTATATTCCAGAAAAGAGATAATTACAATATTACAAGGTAAATTCAACAACTGAATTCGACAAGCAACACAAAAACAAAACTTGTAAGGAAGCTACATAAAAAATAGGAAAGGAAAAGCAATTACAACTCTTCCCAAAAATGAGAGAGCTAACATTAGGAAAAAATACAAGATAAAGCAGCACCAAAGTTCCCTCAAAGAGCACTGAAAAGAACTAAAAGTTTATAGTATGAATTTCACTGACTCGGACATCGATCAAGCCAAGATAGCTCCAACCAAATAAAACAGATAAGCAATGCGAAGACCTCAGCCTCAATTGGCAAAGAATGAACACCTACCAAGGTTGTGCAAAAGTGAGCCAAAAAACAACCAAATGGTTAATATAAAAGTCATCATCGCCCAAGAACCATGAGCACAAGAATCATTATAGATCGAGTGTATCTGCTTTCTCCAACCCGTAAAAATATTAACGCCAAGAATCCTTAATTTTCCATCTTGCAACTTTAAAGGCAATTGATCCTTAATATGATCAATTAAAGCGGATAGAAGAGAAAGCAAGATGCGCCTTTTGTTCCGTTCGCCAAATGCAATAGACTAATACAAGAACAGATAAGTAGTGAAGCTTTTAATAATTTTATGCATCTTGGGTGCTAAGCTATTCAAAACTTGTCAATGTAGATTGCATTAAATAAAATTGCCATTAGGAAGAATACTGATCAAATGCATCGAGAATGGGCACTCAAAGAAGAGGTGAGTTCGTTCAATATGACAAAATAGCAAACATGTGCAAATCCCTCTTCTAATCAAGAAATCGATGTCTTTAAACCACCTAAATAAGCCACGAATAGATAGAATAGTTAATAGCACAATTGGATACCATATACCTTTATACCAATTTACAAGGCATATTTTCAAAGAGATCCCCTTTAAAGTCGCAGTTGTTGGTGTATGCTTTGAATCCCATGCAATCCAATCCTCTCCTCAGAATAGTAATAGCTATAGTAGCAAATAGCAATGGATATTCATCAACAAGTTGTGTAGGCAATCTCCATCTACCCTCCAATATAAAAGAGCACAGCTTAGTATCATTATATATAGAAAGGAAATTTCTGGAATCCAAATGATTCAATCATTGTTTTTTATTGACACACCAAGGATCGATAGAGAGAAAGGTATTTCCATCCCCAATGTGATAGGATATTTTGTCACGAAAATGGTTTGCATATAGTTTCAATTCCACATTGGGGATTTTGCAATGGAATTGCTCCAAATTGATCCATATTTCGACCAAATAGCAAGAGGGAGTCGTGCTTTAGAGTCTTCCACATGATTTTGATCTTACATAAGGAGTTTAGGGAAATTGTCGAGAGCATTCCAAGTCCCCCTTTTTCCTTAGGACAAGAGGTTTTGTCCCAAGAAATAATAGTTAGTTTATTTGGATCCCCATTATGATAGAAAAAAATGTGAGGTAAGAGAGTAAATGCTCTTTAAAACACCCTTAGGAATCACCATTGATCTATGAGATCAAGTGTAAGAAGATCAGTAATTGTAATCTTCCTCCAAGAGACAGAAATTTGCATTTCCAACCAGCAAGCCAATTTTGAAGTTTATCAAAAAGGCTAGAGAAATTTATAAGTTTGGGAGAACCCAAAGTAAGGGGAAGACCCAAATATTTGAAAGGTACCCTAAGATATATTAATAATGCTACATAGTCCACATCTTTAGAACCTTTTGAGAAACAAATATATTTTCATGATTAACCACAAGTCCCAAGATATTTTGCTTAAATGTTGTGATCCCACACCAAATACACAAAGAAGAGCAAATGAGAAATTTTGCAAGTCCCAAAGAATGAGACTTCCATCAATTAAGCATGAAAAGTGTCAATGGCTAAAGTAAAGAGGAATAACGACCCTTGTCCACAAATGTTTAGAGGAACCTTGAAATGAGTAATGCCTTCAATTTATGAAACAAACAGAAGCCATGTGAGCTTCCTGCTTATAGAATCAAAAGCCTAGGTCTAGTTTTGCAAGAAAGCCACCATTAGAATGATTGTGAAACAACTCATTACATATTTCATAAGCCATAAGTCCCTTCCTTTAATAAATGCAGTCAATGAAATTAAAAGGGAAGAACCTTCTTAAGTCTAGAGGCAAGAGTCTTAGCAATAACTTTATAAAGTGTTGCAAAGTGAAATGGGTCCAGAGTGGACAATGAATTGGAGTGCTTAACTTTGGGAAGGTAATCGAGAGTGTTTCAACCGATTTGGAATCTGAGTTTTGAAAAATGGTGGCCTTTAAAAGTCAGAACATCCCATGAGGTGAGAAGAACTTAGAGTTAAACCCATCGATCAGCAATTTGTTCTCACTATAATGTGCGCTTGAATTTCGGTCACTAATATCACTTCCAAGGGAAATCCCGCAATATAAAAAGAATCGAGGAGTTGCTATATTGAAAAGTGTTGAATAATACCGCAGATTTCAAAGAATGGAATCCTGATCATTTAGAATCCCTTTATCGAAGAAGCTCCCTAATGCAGTTGGAGCTTCTCCTTTCTTTAATAGAGAAGTAAAGAAACTTAAGATCGTCATCAAAGAAAGTTAACCAATGAGCCTTAGCTCGCTGCTTAACCCAAGCATTTTCCATTTGTAGTAGAGTAAGGTAAGAGTCTTTAGTTTCTTTAGCTTCAACCAAAAGGTGAATATCATTAGGATTCCTTTCCAGCTTTTCAAGTATGTCATTTTGATTCCTTTTAGCTTCATCTATTTGGATATGCAGGTGAGAGTAACTTCTCATAGAATCTTTGAGTGCTCTTTTAACATTGGAGAGTTTATTAGCAAGGACAAAAATAGGATCCCCTACAACATAATTCTTCCAAGCAACTCTAGTAACCTCCAAAAAGTCGGGTGAAAGAGACCAATGATTTTTAAACATAAAACGGGTAACCCGAGTACTCATATGGTTCGAAAGATAATGAGGGGAATGATCCAAGAGAGAGGGGAGGAACTTTGTAAAAGAAGAAGGATATTTTTCCAGCCAACTGACATTACATAAAGCCCTGTCTATTTTGGAGAAAATAGGATTGTTAACTTGCTAATTAGACCAAGTGTAGAATAAACCCGTGCTAGGAAGATCCAGTAATTCACAGTCTTGTACACAGTTAAAAAAGGATCGGGTGTTAGAGTGAGATAGGGGAATACCTCCCGATTTTTCCTTGCTTGATGACGAATTAAAATCACCCATCGAACCAAGGATCAAAATGTCAATTGCAATTTCCCTAAGAGAATCCCAAAGAGTATTCCGAGAATAAGGATCATTTTCAACATATATGCAAGTTAAAAAAAAAGAAGGGTGACCATTAAAAGAAACAGAACCATGGATAAATTGATTAGAAACAACCCGAGGCTGAAAATCAATTCGCTCTGAACACCATTTAATCCAGATACGGTCGCCAGTCGCCATATCAAGGTTAGAGCAGCAAGATTCAGAAGGGAGCATCGAAAATTTACGCAAAAGAAAGGGATTAAGAGAAGCTTCAGAGTTGATCTTAGTTTCCAGAAGGCATACCAGATCCAATCTAAATTCCTTAATGAGTCTCAAACAATCCAAACGCCCTCAGTAGGCCCCTAACATTCCTTCCTATAATCGGAAAGGTCATTGAGAAGAAGAAGAGGAGGGTTTTACCCTTTTGTGTTTACCTTCGATTGGAATATGTCGTAATAGAACTTTCTTTCTCTTCTTCATGGTTTGTATTGGCGTAGTAAGAATTTTTCCCGTAATCAATAGGTTGTTCTCGCTTAGAGAAGAAGCGTAGATCGGTCGCAACACTGCCTGGGATCACCAAGAACAAGACTGTCCTTCCGCATTGTTAGTGTCCTCAGAGATAGAGAAATCTGCTACTTGTCCTGGATCAGGTTGAGGAGAAAGAGTGGGAGTTTGATTTAGATCTGTTGAAAGCACACTTTTGTGGAATCACAGCTTCAACCTCAGCTTCCGTATGTACAATTTCCTCCTCTAAAATCTCACCTTGCTCAACCAAGGCTGAGAAGTTATTTGCTAAGGGCAGAACAGTATCGGCTTGACGGCTTCTGCTCCTTCCCCTATTTTGGACTCGATTGGTGTTTGGATGTGGAGGCAAAGCTTTACTCCTAGAACAAGTATTATCAGAGTGTGTAAACGTTTTGCACTTGGAACACGCCGATGGTTTCCAGTCGTATACAATTGGCTGATCAATTTTCTTTCCGTTCATGTTAATAGGAATAGAATCAGGTAAAACCGAGGATGTAGTGATCTGCACACAGAGCCGAGCAAAGGTAATACGAGCTTTGGAAGCTGTAAGGTTATAGACTGCTAACGGGACTCCAATCATGCTGCCAATTTTTGAAAAGCCTTTTTCATTCCAACAACATAAAGGAAAATTGGGTAGTTTGATCCATAGGGGAATCTCAGTCACCTGATCCTTGGAAGGACGGAAATCACATGTCCATTTTTGAAAGATAAATGGCTGACCATTGAGAAAACAAGGCCCGTCATTCTAAACCGCGTCGTAGTCTTCCATATATGAAAACTTGAATAAGAAGTAGTCACCTTCAAGGGAGAGCAATTCAAGAGTCCCCTTAAAACGCCATTTCTTTCTAACCGCCGCCAATAGAGACCCGTAGTATGGGCGTTTTCCTATGGCATGACCAACTAGGGACAAATTCCACTCTCGCTGACCTTCCACCAGATCTTCCTCCGAAAATGAGACTTCTGGAGAAACCGGTGGAATGAAGGATAAGGGAAAATCCCTACTTTTCTCATTTTGAGCAAGCAACAATTCCTTCCAGTTATATTGACCACTGGATGCCGCCAATGAAGCACCCGCAGCCGAAGTAGAAGGGGGAGTGGAAGAAAGAGGTGGGAACAAATTATTTATGGTACCCATAGTGATACGGGGTAACACAGGGACCCGGTAACTGACCCCCGGCTAGGAGCCGGAGGTCAGAGAGAAATAGGAGTGGAAAGGCAGAAAAAGGAGAGGTTGGATGCTAAGGAGTGAGCTGGGAGAGGAGGAGGGAGCCGCCAGCAAGGAGCTCAAGACCAGGAGCCCTAACCACATCCGTTCACGGGGTTCGATTTTTTTTTTTTTTTTTTTTTTTAAGCTCATTTCAGTCTTTTCTTAAGGGAAGTCAGTTCAAAAGCACGGTCTAGGCGCCATTCGTTTCTGTTAGTTTGTTTGATTCCTCCCTATATTGTGGATCAAATCTGAAAGATCCGGTCCTTATATCGTTATTGAAAAAAAAAATTCACATTTTTATCTGTTCATTCTGTTCTCTATTTATTCTGTTTCTGATCGGCGAGAGGGTGAGAATAATACTGAATTTTCGTGTAAAGAAGCGATCTTTGCTTGCGGTAATGGCAATGGCAATGGCGGACGCGCAAGGCTCACTGGATTACTGGAGGAACGTTTTCAGCAGCTTGAAATATGATATTTTTGAGTTGATCGACAATGCGATCCTCGTAGCGGCGATGGATTACCCGAAGGAATTTAAGGACAGAAAGATTCTGATTGCTAAGAAGCTCTACACTTCACAGCTCTCCCTCTGCTCTGAAAGCAACGGAACCGACCTCCAGGTCCTCAACAATGGCTGTGATGAACATCCCAAGGAGGAGAAAATTAGCTCCAACTGTGAGAAGACTGAGGAGAAGCAGATAGTTGGAGAGGTGATGAGGATAAAGGAGGTCCTTTGCAACCACCAAGATGAGTCCGACTCAGTCCTGTATGAATCACTGAGTCGTCTGCAACTGATACAATTTTCTGTAGAAACATTAAAAGAGACTGAAATTGGAAAAGCAGTGAGCGCTATGCGAAAACACAACTCCGGCCAGATCCGAAAGCTTGTTCGGGCTCTCATTGAAGGATGGAGAGTGTTGGCGGACGAATGGGTTAAATCAACAGCTGCTGCTACTCATAGCACTTTAACATATTCTATTGATAAAATGAACAAATCATCTGCAACAGATTCTAGAGCTCTTGGCTGCTCTCCAAATCGGACTCCGAAACAAAATCCAAGCAGCCATTTTTCTACAGGAGTGAAAAGAAAGCAGCCTGAAGAAGTTTCACATGCGTCGAAGCAGGAGATCACGAAAACGAAGCTTCATGAAGGATATCAAAGAGCAGAAAATGCCAAGAAGCAGCGAATGATTCAAATTATAGAGCTGCGTGATCTGCCTATGAGTGCCCCCGAGAAACGTCGATTAAAGAATTAAGAAGCCTGGGAAGCATTCTGAGAGGCGGCCAAAGGAGGGTTTTTTTAAATTTTTTTGGACAAATTCTGAAATTTGTAGAAGAATTTTTGTTCTGTTAGTATTATTTTTTATCCAGAGGTGAGAATATTTTTTGCTTTGGAAGAAACCAATCTTATTTGGTTGATTTTTCTTTTCATTATTGATTGTAATTTTGACTTTCAATCATTTTTAATTATTATTGATTTGATTTTTACTTTTTTAATCCGATCAAATGAAAAAAAAT
This sequence comes from Cymbidium sinense, assembly GCA_021442155.1. NCBI lineage: Eukaryota > Viridiplantae > Streptophyta > Magnoliopsida > Asparagales > Orchidaceae > Cymbidium > Cymbidium sinense. Next base: position 78,306,176 of record CM038222.1, on the reverse strand, counting down.
GGAATTAGAATAAGAATTCAAATGATAAATTAATAAGATTTTATTAACTGTTAATAAATAGGTGATGAACCGATCAGGATAAATATTATTTCTTTTACATGTCAAAATTATAAATTTTGACAAATATTATTTACTATTTTTAATACATATTATTTAATTTTAAGATACTTTGATTTATTTAGGATTGACACTAAGGTCAATACCTCTTAGGTTTTGTGTCTCTACAACCTCAATCAATGTGTAGGGGATGTTTGTTCTTAGAGTTATTATCTAAATCTAAAGATCTCTCTCATTCCTCACAAGCCTTCTCAATGTTTAGGATTCTAAAAGATTAGCGGCTTCAATGGCACACATAAAAAAAAAACAAAAATTTATATGTGAAGTATTATCAATTTGTGAGATTATTATTGAATCTTTTTTTTTTTCATGTGCATGTGCAAGGTTGTACTTGGTAAATGGAAAAGGGTTGTTGATTGCTTCTCTTTTGTATACCACGATTGTATTTTTTTTTTTTTTTTTTGTTAGTGATATGAATTATCTCCTCTCCCATGAACATATATTTGGTAAAAGCCAAATCATAAAATTTTTGATGTTTTCTAAGTACCTAGGATCTCTCTTTTTTGTGATTGATTTCTGGCAATTCATTATCAATTATGATTGGGGTTCCGCTTCAACTTATCTTTCCTTCCTCATTACAACAAGACTCTCGTGATAAACAAAAATTGCATTGGTTTCATTACTTGAAGCATTAACAAACCACTCTATTATCGAAAAAGACTTAATCAATTAATTATACATTTTCCCATTTAAATTGCTATCTTGGTCCATTTGAGAAGGCTAAGGAGACCTATTAGACTATTATTGCTATAAAAGCTTGTTTATCAAATACATTTCAGTCATATCCTCATCATCATCCAGTAAGTGTTCTAGCTCATCCCTGACCTACAACAAAGAAAATGTTCGCTAATCAAATCAACTGAATTACTAGAGATGGGGGGATGGATTGATCAACTTCAACGTTTAGTTTCAGAACTTTAGAAGCATAAGATCAGAGTTAATTCAACGTGTAACTTATGAAGTTTAGCTTTGCACCTGTTATAAATTAAAGATTTTAGTAGATACATGACAGCTATTCTTGATATTTTATTGGATAAAAATAAAGTAAAGTTACTAATATGTCATTCTAGGAGTTTTGACAAAATTTACTTAATTCCAGTGGATTTGCAGCCCTATTATACTTATTTTTCCTATTGACTTGTAGCAAATGCCAAATGTTGATGAGATATCATAAATCTATTACTGAACTTGAACAAGATCTGAGCAAGTGAAGTTATATAAGGTTGAGCCATGTTACTTGTTGAGTTACTAAGCTTTTGTCCCCAAAGTTAAAATATTATATGCAATCTAACCGCATGCCTAAAATTTTAAAAGAATGGAACTAAATAATTTAACCACAATAAAGGAAACAAACCTTTTGAACACGTCTAATAATTTCCACCAAACGGCTTCTGATCTGACGAACATGTTCCAAATTGAGAGTACTATATTTTTAGGTGAGTTTATCAGAACCAGATGAGCTTCATTCTCTAAAGTTTTAGCCTTAGGAAAAAAAAATAGTAGCAAAGATGCAATAATTATATCAAAAGCAAGAACATATGTTAGAAGTTTTGTAAATACATAGAATGAGAATATCAAATAGATCAAAGTTGTAAAAATCATACTGAATAAGAAATCGAAAGGAAAATTTTAAGTTCAATGATTAAATGTAATAAATATTAAAATTATTAATTATAATTTAAATGATGTAATAATATAAATATAATAATAAATATGTAATAATAAATTAATAAAATACATAAATAAAGTGATATTTTTAATAATTATAAATTTAAAAAATTGTTATGAAGCTCATTAATATATAATTATGTATATTATAAATATAGATATATCTATATTACATATATTAAAAAAAAATTAAAAGCATTATAATATAGATATTAATAACAATATAATATATTAAATATTTGTAAGATTATTTTATAATTTTTTTTAAAACTACTTTTTTTATAGCGTAAAATATAATTTATAATAAAAATATAAAAAAATAAATACTATTTCTATATTTCTACATCCAAAGCTCAATTAATATTCTCAAAGCCCAAATCATAGTAATTGGGATAGGTGACACTACTGACAATATTTGGTTCCAAAATTTTCTCTTACATCATTATAAATATAGCTAGGGCCTCTTGATTCTGCAAGCTCTCAACACTCTATTGATTTTTTTTCATTTACAAAGCATTGCTCAGCTTGTTGACTCTGCTAAATTTGTTGCCTGAGTTGAACCTAAAGTTATGTTGGCCTTTTGGTTCTTATAGTGATATAACTATTTCAAAACTCTAACCAACGCTAATACCCTATTCTTCCTCACACCCATAAACTTGCTTTTGATTTTTGCAATAGCATCATTGTTTAAAGCTGCATCCTTCTTCTTCATCGCTGACAATGCGGTCGTAATTGTGGCTACTAGCATTAGTTTTTTTACTTCCAGATCTACTCACTTTGCAATCGCATCCACAAGTTTCAACTTTTTTTCTTCATCTCTGTCCTCCTTCTATGTGAAGGCCACTGCCATCCAAGCTTGCTTAGAAATCTCTTTAAACACAATTGGCTCTTTGGAGGCCTCATCAAACACCTGGGGCACCACCACTTCCCCTCAATTCTCAGGCTCACCACTCGTCTGCTCTTCAATGTGGATCTTTACCTTAACTATAGAACTAACAAACTTTCCTTCCTCCATATTTTTCAGCTCATTTAAGGCCTCATCTACCTTCTTGTGATTGTTCAATAATGGTTCTTGCACTGGCCATTCAAAGGAGAGAAGAATACATAGACGAGTAAAATTTACTAAACTAAAAAGTTTGGAAAATATAATAGTAATTCCTCCCCACTACTCGATGGGATGTATATTTATATTATTAAAACAAATAAGTATAATAAATTAATTAGTTAAGATAATCACTACATCATGCAGTGTGGTATGAAAGCATAGTAGTGAAGTTATTGTAAAAGAAGCTGTTGTTTAAAAAGCCTTTGTCTAAATGATGTGTCAAAATGAAATAAAACTTGAAAAGATTTTTACATTTATACATTAAGTCATATGCTCATACTACTCATCCTCTAGTCTCTTAGGGAGTGGGGTTAGGGCTTTAGTCTCTTTCTAATTAAACTATCATAACTATCTTGCAATTCATATGACCAGACTAAATAGTTCTAAAATCGTAGGATGAGTTAGCTGACGGCCACTCCACACAGTTGTAAGTCCAGAAGTCAGACAATTTATTCTCTCTTATGGAGGTGAATCCTTATGTCCACTTGTCGCTTAGATTTAGGCCGTGCTTTAACTCATGTTAAAGCTCCATGGATTTAAGATCTGAGGTAGCTATTTCCTTCAAGCTATAAGCATAAATCTTCACCTCTTGGGCATATCCACAACCTTATGTTAATAGGTTATAAGCCTAACAATATAATAAAAATTCAACTCAAATGAATAAAATCTCCTCACTTTCAAACATATAAAACCTAATTATATGATAGATTGGAATGCACACTAGGCTTCCTAGTATTGTGAGCATTTCCTCCTAGTGGATTTCAAAAATAAGTCTTCTCCTTAAACTTTCTCATTTGATTTTTCAAATATAACCAATCATTTGATAGTCCAACTTTGAAATCTTGGGAGATAATAATTGTCTACTTTAATCGAGAGTATTCTTAGGGAATCACATTCCCTATGATTTAATTAACTATGAAGGCTTTCCTATATAGGGATCTTAAGAACCCGACTTAATATAAACCCTACTTTATTTATCTATGTAAAGTTAAGTAAAAATATTTGGTATATTTGAAGACTCATCATGTCTTAAGAGTCCTTATTAGGTGATTAGGTTTATTGCAGAATGATGTTTCTATCTTTTGAGATAGTATATCATAACTCAATGTCATACTCGATCACTTCAATAAGTACCTCCTATGATTTGCATGATGTCCACTCATCATGTCTTAAGAGTCCTTATTAGGTGATTAGGTCTATTGCAGAGTGATGTTTCTATCTTTTGAGATAGTATATCATAACTCAATGTCATACAACCTCTGTTACAAAATACAACTTGTTAATAAGAGGAATACCCTCTCTTAAATTTAAGTTATAAACAAAAGGTAAACTACATATTTACATAGACTTTCTTCCTCCTATTGAATTGTCTATATGTAACTGCAACCTTAACTCTATAAACATAATGGTTAATTTATGTTAGTTGTAGAGAAACATAATAAGCTTGTTGTAAGTTATTTATCCTAAACTATCTATTTCTTTGCAGGTGAGGGAATACGTCGACGACACGGAGGACTACATAAACATAATCCTTGACAATAAGCATAACCATTTGTTGCAGATGAAGGTCGTTCTAACCACTACCACATTGATAGTGAGCGTCTTTGTCATTTTGGTTGCAATTTTTGGCATGAACATTGAACACAAATAATAAGCAATCTTATCTTGCATTCTAATATCTACCATTCTACCTTTAATTAATAAGTCATAAATTATTTTCACTTAAATTAAGCCTCGATTTTTTTTAATTTAATGTTGAGAGGGAGCCAATTTTATTAAATAAAAAATTGTGATATAAATATTTAAATTTAAAAAATAGATAATTTAAATATTTAATGATGTGCACAAAAATTTAAATAAAATTAATCAGGATTGAAGATGAATAGTATTTTAAAGAGAAAAGTGTTATAATACGAGACGTATTTGAGGAATTTTAAATATTCTACAATGATGAAAACTTATTGATAAAACAAGAATTACATTAGAGAGAAAGATTGAAATTCTCAACTAATTATTGACAATTAATATTTTGCAATTATTTGCTCCTTATTTTTTAAAATGTATAGAACAATTAATCACTTAGAGTCATAATTAGCAAAAATTGGCTCTAAGACATTGAACTTGTTTCATTAAAAAAGATCTTTAAAGTCATATCTTAAGCCATTTCGACTCATAATGATCTTGAAATGTCATGAAATTATCTGTCAAAATAAATAAATAATTAGTGAGCTTCTAATAAAATAACTAATCAAATTGTAAGCTAATTATTTAAAAATAAAAAGATACCTTTATATAAATAGTAATATGTGCAAATTTTTTAAAAATAAAAATAATAATTTAACTTATATAGTTATTATGTAGAGAAAATTTGTGACAGAGATAATTTACTATTTATGTGTTTTATGAAGATCTTAATCATACATACAAAAAAATTGTCTAAAAAAGAAAAATGAAATAATTCAAATGTCAAAGATTATATAGAACCTATTCACTTATAACTAAAAAAGATATTAATGCAATGTTATGCATGTGAACCATGAGTAATACATCCATGACAAAATGAACAACAACAAGAAGATGTTGAACATCAAAATCAAATATATATTAAAGTATGAAATATTTTTTTATTAATTTAGGAAGTGTAAATTCATTAAAGTTTTTCCAATATTATAATTTTATGAAATATTACTTCATAAAACATACCATGTTGATTATGAAAATCATTATTGAGTTTTATTTATTTTGTATCCGTTATTAAATATCCGTTATTTGCAGGTTAATTTGAATTTCGCTATGGAAGATCTAATTATTTTCTTTTTTATTGACGACAACGGATTCCCACTTCATCACTGCCATCTTCGGCTTCTCCAAGCTTTTCGGCCGCCTCAACAGATCGAGATAAGCCATAGAGAACCGGTAACTACACCTCCCTCTTTGACTTTAGAGAAGTTCTAATTATTATTATTATTATTTTAATTAACAACAACTACCTCTCTCGCTTCCTCTGCGGCATCTTCGGCTTCTTCGAGTATTTCGGCCGCCTCAACAGATCGAGATAAGCCATACGGAGCCGGTAATTACACTCTCCGGTAAGTACTCTTCCATGCATTAGTGTTCTCATATCCGCGTGTCTACCTCTCCTGAATTTTCATTTATTTCATTATGTATTTTCTTCATGCACACCTGTTAATTAAAAATTCTTATCAAATTCGAAAGATCCGGTCCTTTTTTATCTGTTCATTATGTTTCTGATCGGCGAGAGGGTGAGAAGAAAACTGCTACCGAAACTCGAATTCTTGTGTAAAGAAGCGATCTTTGCTTGCGATAATGGCAATGGCAATGGCGGACGCGAAATGCTCACTGGATTACTGGAGGAACGTTTTCAGCAGCTTGAAATATAATATTTTTGAGTTGATCGATAATGCGATCCTCGTAGGGCGATGGATTACCCGAAGGAATTTAAGGACAAAAAGATTATGATTGCTGAGAAGCTCTGCACTTCACAGCTTTCCCTCTCCTCTGTATGCAGCAGAACACCAGGTTCCAGCTGTGATCTCAACAATGGCGGTGATGAGGATAAAGGAGGTTCTTTGCAACCACCCAGATGAGTCCGACTCACTCCTGTATGAATCACTGAGTCGTCTGCAACTGATACAATTTTCTGTAGAAACATTAAAGGAGACTGAAATTGGAAAAGCAGTGACCGCTCTGCGAAAACACAACTCAGGCCAGATTCGAAAGTTTGTTCGGGTTCTCATTAAAGGATGGAGAGTGTTGGTGGACGAATGGATTAAATCTACAGTTGCTGCTACTCAAAGTATTGCAACAGAATCTGTTGATAAGCCGAACAAATCATCTGCAACAGATTCTGGTGTACTTGGCTGCTCTCCAAATCGGACTCCGGAACAAAAACCAAGCAGCCATTTTTCGGCAGGAGCGAAGAGAAAGCAGCCTGAAGAAGTTTCACATGCGTCGAAGCTGGAGATTACGAAGAGGAAGCTTCATGAAGGATATCAAAGAGCAGAAAATGCCAAGAAGCAACGAATGATTCAAATTATAGAGCTGCGTGATCTGCCTATGGCCGCCCCTGAGAAACGTAGATTAAAGAATTAAGATGCTGGGAAGCATTCTGAACGGCGGCCAAATTCTGAATTTTGTAGAAAGAATTTTGATCCAGAGGTGAGAATATTTTTGCTTTGAAAGAAATCATTCTTATTTGGTTGATTTTTTTATTATTGATTATAATTTTGACTTTCAATCTTTTTTTTATTATTGGGTTTATTTTTATTTTTTTATAAATCCGATCAAATGAATAAACGGAATTAGAATAGGAGGATTTACATATAAATGATAAATTAATAGAGTTTCATGAATTGTGAATAAATAGATGATAAACTGATCAGATAAATATTAACAGATGCAGAGTGTGGCGGCAAGGGAGCGGCGAAAGCGGATCAGTGAGAAGACGCTGGAGCTGGGCCGGCTTATCCCCGGCGGATCCAAGATGAACATTGCTGAGATGTTACAGGCTGCATTCAATTACGTCAAGTTTCTTCAAACCCAAATCAGCATCCTTCTCCTCAGGGCATCCATTCCTGTGAGTTCTTTTTATCTTTTTTACTCAATGAGTCATTTGATATAATATAATATTTATAAGTTGAGACTACTGTTTAGGAATTCAGAAGCGCGAAGGAGAAGGAGCTGGAAGTATTATTAGCTTTTCCGGCGATCCAAGAGGGGCGATGTGCAGCCGAAAGAGATGGATGAATTAGCACGCTTCTATCTATACCGTTGATTTCAAGATCAATGGATCAGTTTATTCAGTCCCTAATAAGGATGGAAGGCTGCAATTGATTTCTCATTTTTAATTTTTCTGTTATGTAAGCTGTTTGTTTTGTAAATAGTTTAGTTAAACATCTAAGTCATTGTTTTGTGGATGTACATAATTTTTTTAATTGTACAAAAATATATTGATGTGCTGTTTTCTTTTTTATGCAGAAGTGCTTTACTTTATATTTAATCAAATAAGATGAGTAGTAGGATATAAATCAATAAAAAAAAACTTTAAAGTCTTTTCTAATATATATATATATATATATATATATAATTATAAAGGTTGAAGAAGCATCAAGAAACATAAGATATTACTCAACTTCTTGTGTATTGATATAAATTTATATAATTTTATAATATATAAAGCTAAATTTATATGATTGTATTAGTGTTTAATTGCACTAATACAAAAAAAGTCAAGTGATATCTTATATTTCTTTACTAATCTTGATGATTGAATTAGTGACATTCCGTAGATTTAATAATGTCTTTGATTCTCATATTTTGTTAAGCTTTTTTTTTTTATTTCAAAGAAATAATTATGGATATTTTGTTAAACTGCTTTTTTTTTTCTTCTGAAGAAGATGATGATTTATTATCTATCAATATTTCTGATAAGGGTAATCGATATATATATTCAATTTATTTCTTTCCAAAAAATATTATGATTGATCATGTAGTCTAAATTTATTTTTTTAAGTTTATGAAATTATGTGATAAAAAAATGAAAAGGCAAATATTAATACCTCATTTTATATATATATATATATATATATATATATATATATATATATATATATATATATATATATATATATATATATATATTTATATAATCCTTTATATAATTTCATATCAAAAAATTCAACTAATAAAACATAAATCTTGATATAATACTGATCTAATTTTTTATTGTATTATGTAAGTACACGTGCCACTCAAGTAATATAAGATAATTAATTTTTAAACCAAACTTAACTATTAAGATTCATCTCCTCACCTTCTAATTGAAATTTATTTAAATTTTAGAATTTATGACTTTATCTTAACTTCCATTAATCAATTTCATAATATGATGTTTCAATATTAGTTTGAATTGTCAATCAAAAACTATGGTATCTTTTAATCTCATTGATAATTAGAAGTTCTAATATTACATAAAATTTTATTTGTCCTCAAGCAAATAATGAACAAAATTAATTAAAAATCATCCACAGACTCTAGCATAGTTTAAATTAAATTGTTTATAAAATTATTTTGTATAAAGTAATACATGCATTATTAATTAATATATGAAAATGATGCATAATAATAAATATTAAATTCAATTTTCAAAATTGATTTCCTTCCATAATAATATCTTGGTTAATAAGAAGGAGCTTTGTGTATTTAATATCTTTATAATGATTGATTGATTCCCTAAAACAGATTTTTTCTTTTTTATTTTTTACTATATATCACGAGATGCTTCATTTGCTGCCTATCTTTTTTATGTAGATGTTATTTAGTTGGTTGAAATAAGAATGTAGTGTAAAAGAATTTAATGTAAAAGGAATATAATATATTTGAAATACTTTGTAATTGTTTATATGAATGTAAATTAAATTCAAGAATTTTCTTTTTGGTATTTAATTTAAGTAAAAGTAAAATTAAGGTAAATCTCAAAATGGTGTGATAGTGGTGGCATTGATAGTAGATGGTGGCAATAGCGAGCAGTTATGATGGCCAGCGAGAGGCGAAAAGCCATGGTGCACTTTACACCTAATTTGAACTAAAGGCTGAAAAGAGAATGCATTATATTTCATTCTTTTTTCAACAAATCAAATACAATTATTTCATTTTTCACTTAGGTTTGTTTGGATGCACGAATGTCTTGTAAAGTGAATATATTGTATTGGAATTAATTTATGATTAGTTGGTTGAAAACTCTACAAATACATGAGTTTGTTTTTCTCTGTTCGGTAGAATCAATGCAATATAAATTATTTTTGGGGTTGTGGGTGATAGTGATGCCGATTGGTGACGGTGGCAACCACAATGGTGGCGGTGATTAAACTTTATCGGTCGATGTATTTAAAATTCACTGTCGGTCCAAATACACCAAAATTATCACTTCCAATGCATTCAAAATGCATCACACTATGTTGGAATTTTATTACTTTACACCCAAAAATCGTCAATCCAAACAACCTCTTAAAAAAGAATGCAATGCTTTCTTTTTTCAACAGACCAAATAGTCCCTTAAGAAAATAGTTGTGCTTATGGATTACATCTATCCTTTTTTTTTAATAAGATTGCTTGATATATTTCTTCTAAAAAAACGACAATGGATGCTCATAACCTATGTTTAAATTCTGGTCTATATTTCATTCGCAAATTAATGAAAAAAATAAAAGTAGTTAATACAGCACTAAGCGAGTTGTTATGTTTAAATGCAAGCATTGAAGATCTACAATTACTTATGAAATAATGTGAAGATGATATTTGTACCAAATATATTTATGTAATTTTATTTAATTATGTCTCTTTATATTCTTATGACTTAATTAGATACATATATATGTATGTATGTATGACTGATTAAATTTTAATTAAGATATTTATATTAAACTTGATAATTAAATGGTGATTGCTTTCTACTCATATATTTCATATTGATAGGATAACTTTAATTTGCCAATTTATCTCATATGACATCTTTGATAGCATCACCCTCTACTTGATGATTTGATAATGTTTATGATTATAATAAGCATATCACTATAACTTATGCTATTGCTACTTATATGCATTGCCATTGAACTATCTTAGCATATCACCATAACTTCATCACATGATCTTCCTATATTGATTATTGAGAAGACAAGATTTATTGAATTTCTATAAGGCCTCAAGCTTCAGTCCCACTAATTCACAAAATTATGTCTTGATAGAGGTTAAATCTGAATACATTATAGTAAACTGCTTGATTATTAATTTCAAAATTTAAATCTATTAATTCAAATAAAAATAATGGTAATATTATTAGTGATGCAAATTGTTAAAGCTAATTTAATTTACATTAATTTAATTGCAATCAGTATAACATAATACTCTAATTAATAATTAAGTTAGAATTTATAAATCTAATTAAACATATTTAATCAAAATAAATCATTAAAATTATTAATTTATTAGCTTTTTTTGGAACTAAAAATTTAAAAGTAATTATAAATTAAATTAAAACTTTCACGCCTATGCTTCGAGCCCTTAGCTTTCTCAAATTAAATAAATCCATGATTTGGATCAAAACAAAAAAAATTGATTTCACTTGATTTTTTCTCTCTGATAACTAAAAATCTCTTTCATATCTTCTTCCACATTCTTTTCAAGCTACATCGCATCTTCGTCGGTAATTTCCCCGAAATATCTCCTTCTGATACTTTAGTTGCAGATAAAAATTAGATCTGTAGTACCTTCCTTCTCCATCATCGCAATACTTCAAATCTGCCACCGATGGCCAATCGTGATGGAAAAGCTCCGGCGTATTAGCCGACGCGGGGAAAATTTCAGCGCCTCCAAAGTCGGCGACTTGGGCTTGCCGGTCAGCACTTGCACGAGGCGGTGGAATCCCTTTGGTGCGGTAGACTCTGGGCTGAAGCGACGTCATTTCCAGCTTCTTCCATGTTTTGACTGTGGTCTCCGGATGGTGTGGAGCTACGCCTCGAACGCCTGCCGGGGCGGCGGGTCTCCGACCGCCGGAGCTCGGGCTGGTTGTTGATGGAGAAGTATGCGTTGAGCTTTCATTTAGCTTCGGAGAGGAAAGCGGAGAGATGGGAGGAGGGATGAGGAAAGAGTTGAACGGATGAGGAAAGAGTTGAACTTATGAGGCTAGTTGGTCTGGAGAAAATATTACGTGCGGAGTCTCAACATAGCTTTATGTCTGAATTCCAATAGCAATACAACACTTATCCATTATTAAAAATGTCATTTTTTCAGTAAACAATACTTTCTGACGACGATTTACGTTACCCAGGCCCACCCTTATTCAAATAGTAGGAGGAGAAACATCATTCGAAGGAGAATTTATATATATATATATATATATATAATATATTTTATATATAACAGAGAAATAGAAAATCATTTATATTTTGGAAAAGAAGTGACGATGAATAAATTAAGTTATGGTATTGATGATATTGACATTTAGCATGATGTATTAAATAAAAATACATAGAAATTTTCGAATATTTATATGTATAATTTTTTAGGATTTATTAGTGATATTCTTTGAAATTCATTTATTTAAGTATACTTTACATTGTTAGAGTTCTTTCAAAACTTTGTTTGTTTGAGAACTATTTTGCATGTATGTAGTCTCGTACTCATGAGAACACACATTTTGTCTTTTTTATAAGATTTTTTGACCCTATTTGGATATAATATAATATTAGTATATTCAAGTTGTTTGGTGGTTAGTTTTAAGAGATTGCATCATCTGCACTCTCTGAGAGTACAAATTATTTTTAATTTATGTGAGATTTTTTTTTATTTGGAGAATTTGATTATTACATTCCACAAGTAATTTGGAGGTGATTGATAGATTTTTTTAGAGATTGACATCTACTCTTTACTCTCATGAGAGTACATATTACTTTTAATTTATATCGATTTTTTGGCCTCTTTGAAGAATATATGTTTATTATATTTCATTAGAAGTAATTTGGAGAGTGGTTGGTTTTGGGTGAAAATTGATATGTACTTTATGTACTCTCATGAGTATATTATTTTTATTTTTTTATTAATTTTTTGGCCTATTTAGATATAATATGTTTATTGCATTCCATTAAAAGCAATTTGGAGGCTGATTGGTTGGCTTTGGGTGGAGATGTTGTCATTACTCTCATCTATAAATTTCATGGTATATACATTATTGGATATGGTGTTGTAGTATCTATTTTACTCTCATAAGAGTAAAGATTATTTTTTCAATTTCTATTAGATTTTTTGGCATATTTAGAGAGAATATGTTTATTACATTCCACTAGATGCAATTTGAAAGCTGGGTGATTGATTTTTAAGGAAGATTTGCATCTGTACTCTCATGAGGGTACAAATAATTTTTTTCATTTTTTGTCAGATTTTTTTGGTCTGTTTGGATATAATATATTTATTACATTCTACTGGAAGAAATTTGGAAGGATTGGTATATTTTAGAAAATTAAGTATGTGTATCTATACTCTAGAGTACATATTATCTTTTCAAGTTCGATTTTGGCTTTTGGAGTATATGCTTATTACATTCCTAAGTAACTTGGAAATTTTGGTTAGGGGATATTTGCATTTGTACTCTTTGTACTCTCATGAGAATACATATTATTTTTCAATTTTTATCGATTTTTGGCTGTTGGAGATAATATGTTTATTACATTCCACTGAAGCAATTTGGAGGGTGGTTGGTTTTAAGGAGATTTACATCTCACTCTGCTCTTATGAGTATATAATATTTTTCAATTTCTATCAGTTTTTGGCCTCTTTAGAATAAATTTATTATATTCCATTAGAAGTAATTTGGAGTGGTTCTTTTGGGGAGATTCTCTCTACTCTCTGAGTATAGATTATTTTTCATTTTCTATCATTTTTGGCTTTGTTTGGATATAATATGTTTATTACATTCCATTAGAAGCAATTTGGAGGTGATTTTAGGTGATTTGTATCGTACTCTCTATACTCTTATGAGTACAAAATAATATCATATTTTTAGTTTCTTTGAGTTTGGAAGGATAAGTATATTACATTCCATTAGAAGTAATTTGGAGCTATGTGATTAGTTTTGGGGTGACATCTATTTATGTACTCTCATGAGAGTACATTTATTCATTTTTATCGATTTTTTGGCCTTTGGATCAATATGTTTACTACATTCCATAAGAAGTATTTTGGAGGGTGGTGAGTTTTAGGAGATTATATGTACTCTCTGTACTCCTATGAGAGTACAATTTATTTTTTCAATTTCTGTTAAATTTTTTTGCCTGTTTGGAGAGTATATGTTTATTACATTCCACTAGAAGTAATTTGGAGGCTGAGTGGTTGGTTTTATGGAGATTTCATCTACTCTGTACTCTCATGAGAGTACAAATTCTTTTCAATTTCTATGAGATTTTATCTGTTTGGAGAATATGTTTATTACATTCTAAAAGCAATTTGGTAGGCCAAGTGGTTGGTTTTAGAGAGATTTTGCATTCTCATGAGTACATATTATTTTCATTTTGTTAGATTTTTTTTGGCTGAATATAATATGTTTATTATGTTCCATTAAGAGAAATTTGGAGATTGGTTTTAGGGATGATTTGCATATGTACTCTTTGTACTCTCATGAGAGTATAGATTATTTTTCAATTTCGATTTTTTACTGTTTGGAGTATATGTTTATTACATTCCACTATAAGTAATTTGGAGGCAGTGGTTAGTTTTAGGAGATTTGTATTTGTCTCATACTCTCATGAGAGTACATATTATATTTTTCTTATATTTTTTGGCCTCTTGGGAGAGAATAAGTTCATTACTTTCCATTAGAAGCAATTTGGAGGCTAAATGGATAGTTTTGGGGGCAGATTGACATCTATATTGTTTGTACTCTCATGAGAGTACATATTATTTTTTTCATTTTCTATCAGATTTTTTGGCCTGTTTGGATATAATATGTTTACATTCAGGAAGAAGCTTTGGAGGTGATTGGTGGGTTTTAGGGAGATTGACATCGTACTCTCATGACATATTATTTTTTAATTCTTATCAAATTTTTGGCCTTTTTGGGGAGTATATATTTATTGCATTCCACTAAAAGTAATTTAGAGGCTGAGTGGTTAATTTCTAGGGGATATTTGTATCTGTATTCTACTCTCATGAGAGTATATATTATTTTCAATTTATGTTAGATTTTTATCTATTTGGAGAATATATTTATTACATTCCACTAAAAGAAATTTGGTGAGTGGTTGGTTTTTTTGGAGATTTGTGTACTCTCGTCTCATAAGAGTCTGATTAATTTTCATTTTCTTTTTTGGCCTGTTTGGATATAATATGTTTATTACATTCCATTAGAAGCAATTTGGAGGCTGATTGGTTGATTTTCAGGGGTGATTTACATTTATACTCTCTTTACTCTCATTAGAGTACATATTATTTTTTCAATTTATGTCAAATTTTTTGGCTTGTTTGGAGAATATATGTTTATTACATTCCAAGAAGTAATTTGGAGGTAGTGGTTGATTTTATGAGAGATTTATATCGTACTCTCATAGTTTATGAGAGTACATATTATTTTTACAATTTCTATCAGATTTTTTGGCCTGATTGGAGAGAATAAGTTTATTACATTTCATTAGAAGCAATTTGGATGCTGAGTGGTTGGTTTTGAGGGCAGACTATCATCTGTACTCTATGTATTCTCATGAGAGTACATATTATTTTTTTTCATTTTCTGTTAGATTTTTTGACCTGTTTGAATATAATATGTTTATTACATTCCACTAGAAATAATTTAGAGACTGATTTATGGGTTTTTAGGAGAGGTTGACATCTGTACTCTCTATACTCTCATGAGAGTATATTATTATTTTTAATTTCTGTCAGATTTTTTGGCCTTTTTGGAGAGTATATGTTTATTACATTCCACTAGAAGAAATTTGGAGGTTGAGTGGTTTATTTTAGGGGATATTTTCATTTATGCTCTTTGTACTCTCATGAGAGTATAGATTATTTTTTAAATTTCTGTCAGATTTTTTGTCCTCTTTGGAGAGAATATGTTTATTACATTCTACTAGAAGCAATTTGAAAACTGAGTGGTTGATTTTTAGGGGAGATTTACATCTATACTCTATGTACTCTTATAAGAGTATATTTTATTTTTTCATTTTCTGTCAATTTTTTTGGCCTATTTGGATATAATATGTTTATTACATTCCATTATAAGTAATTTGAAGGTTGATTGGTTAGTTTTTAGGGGTGGTTTGCATATGTACTCTCTGTACTCTCATAAGAGTATAGATTATTTTTTCAATTTCTGTCAGATTTTTTGGCCTGTTTGGAGAGTAATAAGATAGTGTAAAATCTATTCTATACATGTATGAGCAAGTGTGACTCACAGGAAGAGTTTGGGCAACTTGGTTTACTATGCTAGATGAGGGAAATTTGCATAATCATGCTTGGATGTCTAAACTTTATAAAATTAGAAGCAGTGATCCACTGCATTCTACAAAGACTCATTCTTTATGGAAATCTTGTCAATGCAACGTGGAGTCCACGAATAATGTATGCCATGGAATCTAAACCAAGTTCAATCATAGATTGTTTCTTGGGATTGGAGAAGGTTATCGACACATTAATCATGATGAAGATTTCAAGTGCCGACAATTGTTCCTATTGTTAAGACCAGCCTAATTCTGAAATAAGTTGCTATGTTTTACACAAGAAAGCTTTATACAATATTTGAGAAAGAATTTTTGCATGGTGTTAGAGGATTAGCAGTAAATGTGTCAGATGACAATCCCATGGAGTATTTTGTGAGAAACTTAGAGACTAAGAGGTCTTCCAAAATATGGATTGCTCATTTTGACAAGATAAGCCTAAATATTACTTATAGTTGTAAACAATTTGAAATAATGGGATTGCTTTTTGCCCACTTCATCTGAGTTCTTAGTTAGATATTGTGCGCATTCTGGATAAGTACCTTCTCATGTGCTGGTCAACCAGATCAAATAGGGATATCTACTTTGACAGTGCTCACAAGAACTTAAAAGATGTGCAAGCAATGATGAAAATAAAATTGGCATTATTTTTTGAAACCACATCAGTCGATATGCATATCAAATAAGCACCAGGACACAGGGTAATAAGACATATGAGGAGTATATTCTTGGATCCTTAAAAAAATTATCTGATAATGTCGACTCAATATTATGTGAAAATTCACCTCCAGTTGATAGAACAGCTAAGAAGAAGAAGTCCACCATAACAGATAAAGAAAATGACATTTTAAAGGATCCAGTTAAGCAATGACCAAAGTGTGTTTTAAATGCAAGGCTTAAGAGATATTGTGAGAGAACTAAGAAAGCCAAGAGTAATTTTCTCTTTACCTCTGAAGTTATAGTATTGACATATTATTTTTACACTTTAAACATCCTTCTTTTGTTATTACAGAGTCAAAAGAACAATCTGAGAGGGGTGGAGAACATTTGGAGTCACCAATTGCAACACCTTTTTTTGCTATGCCTGAGTGCTTTTTAGAGGTATGCATGGAAAACCCATCAACCATGCTATTACATATCATTAACTAATACAATGTTCTATTTTTAGGAATTTAACTCAAGCTCAACAATCAGTTGGTTGAAGGGTACACTAAACTGATGATGGATATCATTACAGGGAAATATTTTAGTGCATGGCATCATTTATTTGTGTGTTCTTCGACTGTACACATGTTAATGTCAATTACAATCATAATTTCTGAACCGGTTCGTTCCAGGTAAATATGTTTGCTTCTCCTTTCTACTTTCAGTTTGTAGCATTATGCATGTGAATGAGAATAATGATTTATTAATGCGTCTGGTTTGATATATTCAAGTATCATTTAGTAATGATTATGTGTGATGATTATTTTTCTATTATTTTGCATTATTATAATTAACGTTCATTAATTTGTGAAGCAAGGAAGATGAGAACCATGTTAAATAAATTGCTTAATGAGCAATTTTTGTTTATTCCATGCTTTTTTTTGCTTGTTTCTTCCTCAGCATTTATTTATTTACTTTTGGTTTATTTTTTTCTTGCTTCACATTCCATTAATGTCATGGATTACTCATTGATGGTTGGTGTTGATGATGGGAAAAAAAGAATTGGTTGTACAAATTATCAATTACATGAGGCAAATTTTTTTATCTTTTTTCCAATTTGATTATCTGTATATTTGGACTGCTTGACACTGGACATCAAGCATGCAAGGTGCAGTGTCTTGAGGGTCTTTACATTGTTTGGCTGATTTTTTTGTTGTTTGTTTATTTCTCTTTGGAGGCTGTACAATGTGTTCCAACAGCCCAATACAGAGATGAAAGCATTATTCCAATCAATTTGGGTGTTCTTCTCATGAAAAGTGTTCTTCAAATATATCCAATCAAGATTTTCAAATTTCATTTTATGCTACATGTCTAATATTTTTTGAGCGATTTATAACAATTTGTGCTATGTCGGATGAAAATAAAATGTGTTAATCCTTCATTCTTACGCAATAAATTAGGTAATTTGTAGTTCATTTGTTTCAATTTTTAGGTAGATGATGATGATGGCTTAATTATGTAAGTAATGATGTTGAATCGAGGCTATCAATTGAATTTATATTAAATAGTTTTCAGAGAGAGATTATATTGAATTGTGTAACTTTGTATCGATCTTTGATCCTTTATTTATAGATTTTGGTTGATATTGCTTGCGCTACATGATCAGTCAGATGTACAAAATAAAAAAAAATAACAAAAATTGTGTATCTCTTGATGTGGCTGATTTTCAAATTCTACTTGAGTATATTGCATATGTACTCTCTATTAACCATTAATCATGGATTCTACATCGAAACATATTGTAATATTTTTTTTTGTTTACATTATCAATAAATTAATAAAAAAATCATTGAAAGCGTGTCATGATCAATTTTATAGTAATTTTCTAATTTATATTTTCTCTTATAGTATGTATATAAAGTGATTATAAAAATAATAAATTTTTTAATAATTTTGATGTATTAAAATTCATTTTACAATAGAAATATTCTCGACCTCCAAAATAAGAAGCATTCATATCTATAATATTTATATTCATTTTTTATAAAATAATTTTATCATCATAAATGAAGAATATGGATCGTGTTTCTTTTTAATTTTGAATATATTTGTAACTATTTTATGCATGATAATTAAATTTAAAATATAATAAATATTAAATTATAATTAAAATTATAAGTTTAAGAGAGGCAAAATTTTAGTGTGTTATATAATATTAATAAGTTCATTAAAATCTAATAATGATCATATGAATAGAAGATAATCAGTCTTTATAATATAAACAAGTACTATTTTGCTTGGATTAATTTATTATTTAAGCATTTTAAATGAATTATTAACAAAACCTTGATCTAAAATTTTAATGCGAGTGAAGATTTCAAACTACAAGAAAATTTGAGATCAACTAAATTATCAACACATGGAACTTCTTGGTCATGTAATAACTCGATTCTTAAAGCCTATTTGAGATCACTTTTATTTTTTATTTTATATTTCTTATATTTTGAATTGCAACAAATTATATTTGATGCACATAATTATTTTAAAATTACTTAAAATATCTAAAATATATTTAAATTTTTTAAAAATAATATAATTTATTTTCAAAAATAAAAATAAAATCATTTTAAAATATAATAAATAAATATATTTTTTAATATAAAAATAAATTTGATACCAAATAAAATCTTAGTTAATTTGATTAACTATGACCTTTTCTAGATAAAGCTTCCAGCTCGCCTTTCAAATAAAATTCCTTTCAACAAACATCAAATTCAAGGTTTGGGTGCATACCATTCAAGTAGACCGACTTTTATTTTTATTATTTTACTTTTCAATAAAATTTGCAGTACTCTTCTAAGATGCAAAAACTCAAAAAATTATCGTAAGAGCCTCCAAATTGCTCCAACTAGTTTGTAGTAAACACATTCTTCCCAAACAGGCATGAAAAATTGGAAAATAACTGATAAAAAAATTGCACTTTCAAGAGAGTACAAAGAGTACAACTTAAAAATAGCTCAAAAAACCTAATATTAAGGCTCTAATCAACTTGTAATTGAATATAGTAAATATTTCCTTTCAAAATAGGAAATTGGGAAATTGGCCTGTACTCTCCTGAGAGTACATAGAATATAGATGTAGAACAGCTCAAAAAATCAAGCCAAGAGCCTCCAAATCGCTCCAACTAATTTGTAGTAAACACATTCTTCCTAAACAGACATGAAAAATTGGAAAAAAATTGAGAAAAAAATCTATACTCTCAGGAGAGTACAAAGAGTACAACTCAAAAATAACTCCAAAAACCTAATATTAAGGCTCCAATCAACCTGTAATTGAATATAGTAAATATTTTCTTTCCAAACAAGGCTAGCAATTGAAAAAATTGGAAAAATTGGCTCTCTACTTGAGGAGTCTGAGATGTAGAACAACTCAAAAAAATCAAGCCAAGAGCCTCCAAATTGCTCCAACAAATTTGTAGTAAACACATTTTTCCCAAACATTCATGAAAAATTGGAAAAAAACTGAGAAAATAATCTGTACTCCCAGGAGAGTACAGAGAGTACAACTAAAAAATAGCTCCAAAAACCTAATATTAAGGCTCCAATCAACCTGTAATTGAATATAGTAAATATTTTCTTTCCTAAGAGTACAGAGAGTACAGATGCAGAATAGCTCAAAAAATTAAACCAAGAGCCTCCAAATTGCTCGAACTAGTTTGTAGTAAACACATTCTTCCCAAATAGGCATGGAAAATTAGAAAAAACTTAGAAAATAATATGTACTATCAGGAGAGTATAGAAAGTACAACTGAAAAATAGCTTCAAAAATCTAATATTAAGGCCCCAATCAACCTGTAATTGAATATAATAAATATTTCATTTCCAAACAGGCTAACAAAAGTGGGAAAAATTAGAAAATTGGTCTGTACTCTCCTAAGAGTATAGAGAGAACAGATGCAGAACAGCTCAAAAAATCAAGCCAAGAACCTCCAAATTACTCCAACTAGTTTGTATTAAACATATTCTTCCCAAACAGACATGAGAAATTGGAAAAATTGAGAAAATAATCTGTACTCTTAGGAGAGTACAGAGAGTACAATTGAAAAATAACTCCAAAAACTTAATATTAAGGCTCCAATCAACCTATAATTGAATATAGTAAATATTTTCTTTCCAAACAGGCTAATATAAGTGGGAAAAATTGGAAAATTTGTTTGTACTCTCCTGAGAGTATAGAGATGAGATGCAAAATAGCTTCAAAAAGTAACCCAACACCTCCTAAATTGCTCCAAATAGTTTGCAGTAAACACATTCTATCCAAACAGGCACAATAAGGAAAAAACTAAAAAAATCGTACTCAAGAGTCAGAGAGTACAACTGAAAATAGCTCCAAAAAAGCTAATATTAAGGCTCCAATTAACCTGTAAGTGAATATAGTAAATTTTTCTTTCCAAACACGGTAACAAAAGTGGAAAAAATTGAGAAATTGGTCTGTATTCTCATGAGAGTACAGAGAGTACATATGCAAAATAGCTTCAAAAGGTAACCCAGCAGCTCCCAAATTGCTCCAAATAGTTTACAGTAAACACATTCTATCTAAACAAGCCATAATAAAGGAAAAAAATTAAGAAAAAAAGTCTGTACTATGAAGAGAGTACAGAGAGTACACTTGTAAAACAGGCCAAAAAGGCTAATATTAAGGCTCAAATAAACTTGTAATGGAGTCTAGTTAATATTTCCTTTCTAACAGTCAAAATTAAAAAAAAAAAATTGTTATGCACTCTCATGAGTATAGAATGAGATGCAAAATAGCTTAAAAAATGACTCAAAATTGCTTCAAATAGTTTGCAATAAACACATTCTATCCAAACATGCCACAATAAGGGAAAAAAATTGAGAAAAAAGTCTGTACTCTCAAGAGAGTACAGAGAGTACACCTCCAAAATAGGCGAAATAGGAAAATATTAAGGCTCCAATAAACTGTAATGGAGTCTAATTAATATTTCCTTTCCAAACAGGTCAAAAAAATTGAAAAAAAAATGTGCAATTGGTCTGTACTCTCATGAGAGTACAGAGAGTATAGATGCAAAATAGCTTTAAAAAGTAACCCAGCAGCTCCCAAATTGCTCCAAATAGTTTGCATCCAACACATTCTATCCAAACATGCCACAATAAGGAAAAAAATTGAGAAAAAAGTATGTACTCTCAAGAGAGTACAGAGAGTACACCTATAAAACTTCCCAAAAGGTTAATATTAAGTCTCCATTAAACCTGTAATGGAGTTTAGTTAATATTTCCTTTCCAAACAGGTCAAAAAAACTGAAAAAATGTGCAATTAGTCTGTACCCTCATGATAGTATAGAGAGAACAGATGCAAAATAGCTTAAAAAAGTAACCCAGCAGCTCTCAAATTGCTCCAAATAGTTTGCAGTCAACACATTCTATCCAAACAGGGCATAATAAGGAAAAAATTGAGAAAAAAAGTTTGTACTCTCAAGAGAGTATTGAGAGTACACTTACAAAACAGCCAAAAGAAATTGTGAAATTGGTTTGTACTCTCATGGGAGTACATGAGTACATATGCAAAATAGCTCAAAAAGGCTAATATTAAGGCTCCAATCAACCTGTAATGGAATCCAGTAAATATTTCCTTTCCAAATAGGCCAAAAAAATGGAAAAAATGAGGAAATAGTTATCTACTAAAGGGGCCCTAAAGCTCTACATATGTTATCTACTAAACATGGCATCTACTAGACATGTTATCTCTAGAAAGATTTAAAAAAATAATAATAACTTCTAATGACATACACAAACACTAGGAGATACATTTCTAAAGCAATTGATTTCCAACATATCAAACTTCGATTATACATTTGTCAAATTAGTTATTTCATACCCATACATAAGATAAGTGAACTTCGGCCGAAGCAATTCTTCTTCTTTGGCCAATCGGTGGTCACTAGTCCAATGGAGGTTTGTTGATTCTTTGTCCATGTATTTCTGAACAAACATCCGTAGTTGAAACTATTACGTTGGTGGTGCCCACTCATCATTTTGATTGACCATTTTATGGGATCTCTCTAGAAAGACAAGCCATCATCTTCAATAAGTAATTTGATCTAAATAACAAGAAATATGATTAATAAGTAGGCACAAAATATGCAAAATAAGCAAATTGAAATGAGAATAGTCCTTACAATCTCATGAAAAATGGCTTTATGAGTTGGGTTTGATAATGAATCATAAAAATACTAAGCCCCTTGCTTATCAATGAGAGACATATGAAGATTCAGTGGCGGCTGCACTCATTAGATTAAAAAATTCTCCTTTTTTTGAATTTCCCTCCATTCCACCACAAAATTGCTACGCCAAATCGCGCACACGCCTCGTGATCTATCGCCCGTTGCCTTGTCGGTTCAGCCGTGCCACAATAAGCTCAGGTGAGCTCTCACCGCCGTCGCATCTTGTGCCTCCACCACCCATCTTCCTCAAACCCAGATCCGTGGCTGCCGCCTCTCTTTGCGCATATATGCGCGAAATCCTCGACCCACAATCCGCGTGGTCCGCATGCATCATGCCACGGCCAACCCCATAACCGTGCCCGTCACCGCCGCGACTCATGCACCGCCATGCAGCCCACTCCCATCGGCATCCACGACTGACCGGCTTCGCGTTCAGAAAACCACTGGCCCAAGCGGTTTTGCCGACCGCATCGGTCGTCTCACTGGCCCGACCATTCAGCTTTCATCCTTCTACCATCGGCATACTCGTTCGCTCGGCAAACCTTCACCAGTCCACCGTGGTATTCCAACCCGTTCTACACAATCCAAACCGCAAACCTAACCCGTTTTGCATGAATCCATTTCATGAGCCCAGCCATCAAATTTTGTCATTTTCACTTAGTGATTGAGGAAAGAACATCGTCAGAGGACAATTCTTTCATCGGTTTTCGGCACTCCCGTAACCCTTCCACTTTTTTGCTTCACAAATCGGGAAGAACATCATCAAGAGGTAAATTCTTCTTTCAATTTTCGACGTTGCATTCCTCAACTTTTTCCCGTCCCATTCTCGCTTCACCGCAATCGAGGGAAGAACATCATCAAGAGGCAAATTCTTCTTTCAAGTTTCAGCATTGCATTACTTTCTTTAGCCTTCCTACCTCAGCTTTGCCACAAAATTATTGAAGAACATCGTTGAGAGGCGAATTCTCCTTTCGATTTTTGGCGTCACACTCATTTCCTTACATTCCCAATTGCATACCCAACCTTATTCCTTTGCTGAGCATTACAGCGCGCCTAAAATGAGTCAGAACATGTAGGATCTATGAATGTGAATATATATACATATGCTTTTGTTTCTTTGTAGGTTTGAAGACCTCGTTTTGTTCAAGGGGGCACGACGAGATGAAAAATAGGCTGTGGTATCGCATGACACCCTATGCTCAGAGGGCACCGGTAAGCCAACACTTGTTAGATGTCGCTCCCCTAGATAAAATCGCCAAAATTTTATCTAATTTTTGACTTAGAAAAAAAGGAGGAAATGAATATATATTGCATTTGTATTCTTTCAGGTCTGAAGGCCTCGTTGTGCTCAAGAGGGCGCGACGAGATGAAAAAAATCATTTGCGGTATTGCAAGAGACCACTCGCTATGCTCGAGAGGGAATACCGAGTAGGCCAAAATACCCTCGATTCAACCCCCTACACGGGGATGACGCGGGGAGGCTACCAAAATTATGTCAAATCTTTTGACTTAGAAAAAAGGGGAGAGTAAAATGAGCTAACTTAGGAGTGGTAAGTAGGGAAACCTACAACAAATTTTAAACTAAATGCATCAAAGAAAAAGATGCCTTTAAAGCAAATTTTTTAAAGAATAGAATATTCATTTAAAATGCAAATAAAATTTAGGAGGTTAATATTAAACTCAAACTCTAATTCTCTATGGCTTAAATGGAAGTAATGAGTGAGTTCTATTTTCTTGTAATTCTCAAAATTAAACAAGCTTTAATTGAAATTTGGAGGGGACTAATGTCAAACTCATAATAAACTTGCAATAAACTCAAAATCAAAGGATGAATCCAAAGTGGGTTTAATTATTCTTATACGAATGTGGAGGTGATTACTATGCTAGCTAATAAGCATAAGTAGGGCTAAAGCAACAAACATTGAAATTGACATAACTTATCAAAATTGATGTAAATTGAGCATAATCAAGTTAGAAAAATTACAAAAACTAAATAAGTAAACTAAGCGCAAGTAATATGTCAAACTACAATCTAAATCAAAATGCATTCTTAGCCACCGGATCTGCAACTCATTGCACAAACAGACAGAAGACGATACTAAACCAAAATCAAAAAATCATGGAGCTTCTTTGATCAAAGAGTTTCATTCTAATTATGATTTTCAAAATCAATGATTTCATTAATTAGATAAAATTAGCTAAGCTATAAATTCTTGCATGTGCTCGGACATGGAGATTTCAAGTGCAAATTTTAATGTCTGAAAAGGCTGCATAGGTTAAGTTGGAATTAAATGAAAAATCTAAAATAAATCTCATAATTCAAACATAAAATTACCAAAATTCTTAAATATACCTGCATGGGTCCCGACACTATGTTGAATGCTTAAATTCAAGTGTTTGAGAATGCTGCGCAGGTTGCTTTCCGGTTTAGTCTTAGGACTGGGTACGGGTTAACAAAACTAAAAAAAATCTATAATAAGAGTTTCAAATCAGTGAAATATCTAAAAAGCTGATTCTGTCCAGTAACAATACATCTAATCCTCTATTATGAGTTAAACAGAGTTGACAAGATCTAAGGCTCCTAAACATATACAAATTAATCAATTTTTAAACTCCAATCAAATATCAATCTGTACTTGCATGTGCTCGGACATAGTTATTTTAAGTGCCAATTTTAATGTCTGAAAAGGTTGCGCAGGCAAAAGTTGGAATTAAATGAAAAATCTGAAATCAATCTAATAATTCAAACATAAAATTACCTAAATTCTTAAATATATCCACATGGGCCCCGACACTATGTTGAATGCTTAAATTCAAGTATCTGAGGATCTTTGCGGTTGCTTCAGTTTAGTCTTACGGGTTGGCTTAACAAAACCTAAAACCTATAAAAGAGTTTCAAATCTGAAATATCTAAAAGAAGATTCTGAATGTGACAATAGATCTAATCCTCTATAAGCAACTAGGAGTTGATAGGATCTAAAACTCTTAAACATATTTTAATTAATCAATTTTCAAATAGCAATCTAAAATTGCTTAAATGAAACTCTATCATTAAAAGTTTAAACCAAACTCAATCTATCCACCTTTCACAATAGTTTATCGGGGGTAACAAATTAAGAAAACTCTAGCACAAAAGGAGCCAATGTCAAATCAAGTGTATTATGTTCACTCTCAATTAATCTCTCTTTCCAAGTAAGGACATGGCCCATGTCCTCGACTACGTAGCTTGTAAATCCATAGATGAAGCGATTTACAACCGAGTCCTCGATGGTGATTTGGCCGGTCGCTCCATTATATTATGATCACGACCATAGTATATGATGACTCGCCCTTTGAGTTGTGAATCATAGGGTATACTTGATAGCCTCTATCAACTAAGTGGACTTAAGCCTTTCTCCTTTGACAAACCCCAAGTCTGCAAGGATTTCTTGGATGATGTAACCCATGTGTTGCTGATGAGGATCCTTCTGTCAGGTTGGGTCAACTACCTCATATGATTAAGTAGACTAGCGGCTGCAGGATGAATGGAACCCACAGATAGATTGGACACATCATCATTCTCCCAACCATCCAGTTTAAGTTTAAATGATAAATTTCATAATCTAAAATTTGAAACTCTACATCTTTCTACTCTACACATTTTTGATCTAGCCTTCATCGAAGTTCTCTCTCACTTCTTGGGAGGTAATTAACTATATGGGGGCTTACTATAGAAACCTAGAGCAGTTAGTTCTCACCAAATGAGGATAAAATCTCTGGGTAGTGTCTTATCTACTATTCCATCTGCCTTCTGAAAATTACACCAACACTTTAAAACACTCTTTTCATTAAAGAGATCGATGGCGAATTTTCGGAGCCCACAGATTGCTAGCGACTCCGCTGGGGAAGGTTTCTATTTCCATGTTTGGTTAGTCAAATTTAAGCTATAGTAGCAGTGGAGCATGAATAAAATTGAAATTTAAAATCAATTATTATTGAAATTAAAGTTAAATCAGTCATCTCACTATGACTAATCTTGTTCTCTATATCGATGGATCTTGAACACATCAAACATGACCAGTCGTTAATGTTCAGCTAATATTGTGTCAATACTAAAGATATTGGAGCTACCATCCAATTTGGTAGTGTAAACTCTCCAACATCCCGTAAATAACCCTCTACCTTAAGCAACTGCATATTCTACACACCAACTTGTGCAAAGGAGGAGGACAATTAGAATGCCACTGCTATTGAGGTTCCTCAAAAGAGAACCTTTGTATTTGAAAGATTGATTCATTTTGAGGTGCCAATCATGAAGTGAACATTCACTGGGCACAAAGTTTCTGTCATACCTATGAATGTGACAACCCTGCCAGTTGAATCTTTCACACTAGGAAGGTATGATACTGTAGCCTCATCTTTTGGAGAAAAATTGAGTAGAAGGCAAAGGAGAAGAAACACTAACTACGAGCTTAGTAGTTGATGCTTGAATCACAGGTTATACAACCAACCTTACAACCAGAAGTGAGTATTTCTATCCTACAATAAATTTAAAAATTTTGAGATGGGTGAAAAGGAATAGCTCTACTAGTGATGTTAAATGGTATTTTTTGGGCTCAACAGCAGAAATAACATGAAACTCTATCTACTCGAGCACATAGAGTTCTGAAGGTTATTAAGGAAAAATGTCTTATGAATAACATGTATCAAATGTCAATTATTAAAGAAGCTAAAAATGGTCCACTACAAAGCTACAATCATTGGTAGTAAGAGCTCAAGACCGTTCTAAGTAATTCCTACACTGTGGACATCAAGGCGTGACACCTGAACCATGTGTTCAGGAATTTGTTACCGAAAGTCCCGATATAAAGGAAAATAAATATGGAGGCCAAAGCATCGAGAAGAAGTAGCGATGCAGAAGCTTCTTCATATGGAAGAAAGCTAATCTAGAGACAGCGAAGAATGAGAAATGCTGAACTGCATGCTCAACAACCATTATTTAAGCAGAAAATTGTATAACCAGCTGTAAAACTGGAAGTGAGTGTTCCAACCCGTAATAGGTTTGACATCCTAAGATGGGTAAAGAGGAATAGCTCTACTGGTTAAATCAAATAATACTTTTAGATCCGATAACGTTAGATTCCAGCTTCTCCAGTAAGGAAACTTGAAACTATATATGTAAGAGTGCATTGAGTTCTCAAAGTTGCTAAGGAGAAAGGACTGATAAAAAGAAAATATGAATGTCCTATCATCAGGGAGGCTAGAGTTGCTCCTTCAAAGAGTCTTGCACGGTGAACATCGAGGCGTGACACTTGGACCACATGTCTAAGAATCCACCGTCAAAAGGTCCCGACAAATAAGTGAGCAAATTTGGGGGCCAAAATCTCAAAGTGAAATTCTCATACAAATAGACAACAACATGATATCTAGACTGTACTCCCACAAAATCCACTCCCCATGCTAAAGTATTTGGAGCTGAAGTAGTCTTGCCACTTAAAGTTGAACTACTTTCACTCTGAGTAGTCATTCAACACAATCTCACTCAAGATGAGAATGTCTGTCTACAGATGTGAGAATTTGATGGACTTGATGAGATCAGGCACCAAGATCAACAAAATCTAGAAGTCTACTGAGCAAAGATGTCCAAAAGCTTTGTCATTATATGTTATCTCACAAGATTACCCGCATCTCAAGGATCGATCTGCTAAAGTACTTGATGATAAGATCAGCATTGACAGGTCGCTTGGTAAGATGGGTAGTATTACTTTTGCAATTTGATATCACATATGTTCTGCAAAAAGTAGTGAAGGGATAAGTCTTAGTAGATTTTCTAGCTGCACATCCCATCCTTGTAGACTCTTCTCTTAATAATGATTTTTCCGATGAGCAAATAATGCTCATTCATGAAAGAGAAAAATTACAAATTTGGGAAATATACTTTGATGGAGCCTCATCGATCAAACGAGTCCAACATCCAAATTTCCCAAGAGCAAGAGCAGGAATCAACATCGTCTTCATAACACTAGAAGGAGGGATAATGAGATGATCATATGTATTGACCGAGACAAGAACTAATAATGAAGGCGGAAGCATTACGTGGTGAAGCATTTTCATAGGCATTCAAAACTTGCACATTTTTTTGTCGACTTATTATAAATCAAGTACTTGGAATCTATAGAATCAACAAGTTTGAGTTAGCTTTCTATCAAGCAAGTTCTCGAGCTTATGAAGCATATACCAAATATCACACTAACTCGAGTCTCTTGATCCGAGAATAGAAAAGTTGACTGCTTAGCAAAATTAGCTAAGGAAATGGCAAGTATTAATGGTGATTATGTCACGATCAGCATATTTACTCGATGAGTTTTAGAGTCGATAAAGTATCCATCCCCACAGGTAGAGGGGTTACCAAATCTAACCCAGCAGGATACGACTTAAGTTGTTCCTCATACTCCCTAAAACCAACAAGAAGTTGTACCAATAAGAGCTAAGAATGACATTACCTTAAAAAAGCAGTGTGAAGCCTTTGTTATAGAAGAGTCACATGATTGGAGGCATCCCTTCATCAACTACTTTAAAGAGAGAAAATTACCAAGTAATAAATCACTAGCAGCTTAAATCAAGAAAAGAATGTTACGCTATGCTTTTGTCAATAATACTCTATATCGTAGATCCTTTGAACAAATGTGGCTACGATGTCTAGATGTAGATGAAGCTACCAAAGTGATGGTTGAAATTCATGAAGGATTTTATGGTGCACATTAGGTCCCAAGATGGCAATAAAGATCAAAAGAATGGGTTATTATTGGCCATCTATGGTGAGAGACTATATTAATCATGCTAAGAAGTGTCATGAGTGTCAAGTACATGGGAATCTCATCCATCAACCTCCAAATCATTACACCCAACAATAGCATTGGCCATTCAATGTTGAGGTATAGATGTGTAAATTGATCCACATCATCAAGCGGACATTGCTTCATCCTAATAGTGGATTATTTCTCTAAATTGGGCTTTGCACCATTTAAAGAAGTTCTTATTAGTGATCAATTTCTTCACGCATAATGTGGTCTATAACTATGGAGTGCCATGTTGAATAATTTTTGATAATAACACAGCCTTTAAAAGTGCAAAGATTTATAGATTCATCGATCGACACAAAATTGATTAGCAATATTATTCAATATATAACCCAAGAGCGAATGGTTTGGTAGAGGCTTTTAACAAAACATTAGTCAAACTGCTTAAGAAGATTCTCACTAAAAATAAAAGAGAATGACATACCAAGCTAGAATAGGCTCTATGGGCATATCGAACTACCTACAAGACACCAATTAAAGCCACTCCCTATTCATTGGTATTTAGAATTGAAGCAGTTCTTTTGCTCAAAGTTGAGTTGCCTTCACTTGAGTAGCCATCCGGTATCTAATCTGGCGAAGATCAAAATGCCCATCTGAGAATGGAGGAACTCGACATGCTTGATGAAGTTAGATTACAAGCTCATCAAAATCTAGAAATTTATTGAGCAAAGATGTCCAGGGCTTTTGACCATACGGTGCAGTCTCGAACTTCCCAAAAAGGGGAATTGGTCCTGGTGCTGAGAAGGCCAATTATTCCTAATCGAAAATTTGGTGGAAAATTTGAGCCTAGCTAGGAAGAACCTTTTATCATTAAAAAAGTGTACCAAGGAGGGGTATACCAACTCATAAACCTAAATGGTGAATGACCAATGCCGCCAATCAATGATCGTTACCTGAAAGAGTATTATACATGACAAATACATTCACAAGGTACAATAGAAGTCACCCTGCAAGATAGGGTGCACTTTTTTTAGTATATCTATTTAGGTTGACATCGTGCTTCATATCGAGATCCCTAAATAAACATACTCCAGATGAAAAACTTTTTCGTGAAAATTTCCCTGTTACACAGGGGGCATTTCTAGATTTTTATATACAGATGAAATCAATGTTGTATGTTAAAATCTCCTTTAGAGTACATCAATTCAAATATAGATGTATTTGTATATTTTCATCTTGAAGATTCTCCTAAATATACTTTAGAATCCCCCCTATAAGACAGGGGACATTTTTTAGTTTATATTAAATTTATTTGAGTTGACATTGTGCCAAAAGATGAGATCCTCAAATATATTCTTATTTAGGTTGACATCAAGCTTTACTGAAATCCTTGGACATATCCATAATCATTACTATTAAGTTGCATGTTCTTGCAAAATAAAAAAAAAATCTATTTCTATGCATAAAAAGACAACCCTAAATGTAAAGAAATTTATCTCCCAGATTTGCCAAATTCTAGAGATCAAGTCAGAAGAACTCTTGATTTCGGAAGCTTCAATCAATTGAGTTGGAGAAACATCAACCTCTACATCCTGAAGTCTAAGACACAGATGGGTTCTAAAGGTCAGACTCAATAAACCCATAAATGGCGGTTCTTTCTCCTCACTGTGCGCAGAAAAAAAGCATGAAAAAACCCGTTTGTTAGTCTGATGACAAAACCACCAGCCCACTATAGCTTAAGTTGAAGACTCAAGTAAGTTCTAAAGTTTGAACTCAACAAGCCCAAATATGGCCGAGTTGTTGACACTCTCTCACTCAACAAGCCGCAAGAAAAGGACGCAGTGAAAGAGCTCCTGCTCGTTAGTCCAATGACGATAGATGTTCAATCTCAAACCAAATCTAGCTTAGTGATTACAAGCAATCAGGATCTAAGAGATCTCTCTACTTGATCGATAGATCTAGGAAATATGAGGAAATGCTCAATTCAGGGCTACCTCAAATCAATTTATATATTACCTGTAAGGTGATATTTCAGTATATTCTCAAATGATCTGATCAAGCTTAAAACACAGATCAATGTCTATCTCCTCATCAAGTCTGTCAAAGTAAAAAAGCACCGGATCGAAGAAGCAATTCCATAGTTCATACAAAGCTGATGGCCAAACTAAAAGAATTTAGTGATTATCTAGTCTCTTAAAGCACACGTTGTTAGACTAATAACTCAACATTGATTGATATAAGCGAGGCTCGATCATGCATATCCTTCAATGAATCCATCAAAGTAGTAAGCACAGGGTTCATGGAGTGCACACACTTCCTGACAGGTCAATAACGACAAATCAAGTTAGTCCTTCATCAAGTTTGCCAAGCTCAAAGCTAGAACAAAAGGAATTTCAAATATATGTTCAAGCACAGATAAACCAATTCCCCAGTAGAGTCCTTCATCAAAACAAGTAGAACAATTCCTCCATCAAACCCAACCAAGCATGAATCTAGGGTCGGAGGAGGCTCAAATCTGCAAGAACATAAAAGAAAGAGATCTTCAGCAAAGCCATTGAAACAGGTGGTAGATGGTGTAAGAACTCTTATCAATCTGACAAGTCCATTCTGACAAATCGATCAAGCCCATCATTTAGCATGTCCTGAATAAGGTAGCATACTAATGACAAATCTTGTCAAAGTTTGCAAGCTATTGTAAGCGAAGTTAAAATGATTCAAACTCTATGGCCAACCCAAATGGTCAACCAGTTTTCAACAAAAGTGACTCACTCCATGCGTGACTCACATTTGTTAGGGGGCATTTGTTGACCTCCACATATGTGTCCTAAATCAAGACAAGTCCATAAGTCAAATTCGATAGATGACAGAGCTAACAGTGCACAAATCAGGATCAAAATGCACTGGATGTCATTGAAAATAGTCGAAATAACCTCCGATCGATGAATGGACTTTGTCATTATGTTCAAAATATCAAAATCAATCAGAATATAGATATTGCAAAATCTAACGAGCAATAGTTTAAGCGCTTGAGCTATCAATATGTCGACGCACATATTAGAGTCGAGAAGCCACGATGATATCGGAATGACCTCTATTCATTAAATTGATCATGCCGTTAGCTTTGAAATGTTAAAAATTATCAAATAAGATCGTCCACACTCAATAAGGATGAGTAGAAAATATCAAGTGATTTGAAGTGGCGGCAATGAACATATGAAATCAACTCAAATGACCTCTAGTCGATGAACGAACTTCACCATCATGTTCAAAATATTACAATTGGTCATGATATAAATATTACATGACATGATGATGACCAATCAAGCTCGAGTTATCACGCAAATATCCTCGAGAAGGCAACCCGAATCGAATGACCTCCATTTGAAATTGATCATGCCATTGACTTCAAAATGACAAAATCTATCAAATAAGACTATTCACACTTAATTCAAACAAGTCTACATCAATGGTGCATGAATTTAGTGAAATTGATTAAATTTGGCACCGATCTGAAAGAACGCCATTCCAAAATAATGTTCCTAAATATATATATATATATATATATATATATATATATTATATATATATATATATATATATATATATATATATATATATATATATGTATGATGTGAAATCCACATTAAAACTATTTAATAAATTTAAAATTAATTAAAAAATTCCTAAATTTCCCCTCCTTAACCGTTCTCCCCATTTTCAATTTTTTGAAAAAAAATTGCAAAAAGAAAATAAAAAAAAAAACTAAAAAGCAACCACCCCCATTAGTCCTCCCTCTCATTTTTCCTCCCTCATTTCTCTCTCCCGGATTCCTCTCCCTCATTGGAAAAATTCTGTACACGGTAAAGAAATCCTCCTTTTTCTAAATTTCCCATTCAAAAACGCTCAAATCATATGCCAGCGACCTCGCCATGCACTCTCGGTTCAGTCAAAAATTGGCCCTCAGCGAACCCCTCGGTTCTGCACTTCCATCCAGCCTCCACTCTCCAGAACCATCGTCCGGTCATCGCGTCGCGCCATCATCCAGAATCCGCCATATCCATCATCGCGTGCATCATGCTTCCAGTCGACCACAGACCCAGCATCCCGTGACCCGTGGCGACTTGCATGCCCACTCTGCCAGCTCCTCATGACGCCCGTTCGCCATTCAAAATCACAGCGATGGTTTGCTACTTCTCTGGCTGCGACCCACCCATTCGTTGCAATCCTTCCTGACAGATCCTGCCAGCCTTCGACCAGCCTCCAAACCCAAGGCCGCGGTCTTCCTTCTCCACCAATCGGCCGTTCGCAAATCGACCACTTGTCCCATTTTGCATTCGCTTCTGCAAACAGCCATCCAAATTTTATCATTTCACTTGCCTCGGAAAGAACATTGTCAAGAGGTGAATTCTTTCTTCGATTTTAGGCATTGCACTCCCCATAACCCTTCCACATTACGCTTCACCACAAACCGGGGGAAGAACATAGTCAAGAGGCAAATTTTTCTTTCAATTTTGACATCGCATTCCTCAACTTTTTCCCATCTCATTCTCGCTTCGCCGCATTCGGGGGAATATCATTGTCAAGAGGCAAATTCTTCTTTTTTAGTCGCATTCTGCTTTAGCCTTCTACCAACGATTGGGAAGAACATCGTCAGGGTAAATTCTTCTTTCAATTTTGGCATCCTCCTTACTTACATTCCCATTGCATCAACCTTGTTCCCTTGCCGAACATTGTGGCTAAAATGAGTCGACATGTTGGATGTGAATGAATATATACATATGCTTGGGTTTCTTTATAGGTTTGAAGACCTCGTTGTGCTCAAGAGGGCGCGACGAGATGAAAAATAGGCTGTGGTGTTAGATGACACTACTCGCTATGCTCAAGAGGGCGTACCGAGTAAGCCAACACTTGTTAGATGTCGCTCCCCAGGCAATCTACAAAATTTTATCTAAGGACTTAGAAAAAAAGAGGGGAATAAATATATATTACATTTGTCTTCTTTCAGGTCTGATGGCCTCATTATGCTCAAGAGGATCTGAGATGAAAAAAAATTGGTGTTGCAGACACCACCACTGCTCAAATAGGGCATACCGAGCAAGCGAAACACCCGTCTGACCCTACATGGGGATGTCGAGGCTATCGAGTATCAAATCTTTTGACTTAGAAAAATGGGGATAGTAAAATGAGCTAACTTATGAGCGCTAAGTAGGGAAACCTGCAGCTAATTTTAAACTAAAAACTTCAAACAAAAAAGGTGGGAGCCTTTAAAGCAAATTTTGAAAAAATAGAATATTCATTTAAAATGCAAGTAAAATTTGGAGAGGTTAATATTAAACTCACAAACTCTAATAGCTATTCTCTATGGCTTAAATGGAAGTAATGAGTGAGTTCTCTTTTCTTATAATTTTCTCAAAATTAAACAAGCTTTAATTGAAATTTGGAGGGGACTAATGTCAAACTCATAATAAACTTACAATAAACTCAAAATCTAATGATGAATCCAAAGTGAATTTAATAACTCTTATACAAATGTGGTGGTGATTACTATGCTAGCTAATAAGCATGAGTAGGGCTAAAGCAACAAACATTGAAATTGACATAACTTATCAAAATTGATGTAAATTGAGCATAATCAAGTTGGAAAAATTACAAAAACTCAATAAGTAAACTAAGCACAAGTAATATGTTAAACTATAATCTAAGTCAAAATGTCTTCTTCTAGGATGCAACTCGTTTATATGGCGATACTAAACCAAAATTTACAAAAATCATGGAGCTTCCTCGATCAAATTAAGGAATTTCATTCTAATTATGATTTTTAAAATCAATGATTTCATTAATTAGATGAAATTAGCTAAACTATAAATTCCTGTATGTGCTCGGACATAGAGATTTCAAGTACAAATTTTAATGTCTAAAAAGGCTGCGTAGGCTAAGTTAGAATTAAATGAAAAATTTGAAATAAATCTCATAATTCAAACATAAAATTACTTAAGTTCTTAAATATACTCGCATGGGCCCCGACACTATGTTGAATACTTAAATTCAAGTGTATGAGGATGTTGCGCGGGTTGCTTCCCGGTTTAGTCTTAGGACTGGGTTCGAGTTAACAAAACTAAAAAAACCTATAATAAGAGTTTCAAATCAAGTAAAATATCTAAAAGTTGATTACGTAAGGTGATAATAGATCTAATCCTCTTTGGGAGTTAAACAAAGTTGACAAGATCTAAAGCTCATAAAGATATTTAATAATTTTTTTAACTCAAATCAAATATCAATCTACACTGTGCTGGACATAGAGATTTCAAGTGCAAATTTTAATGTCTGGAAAAGATGTGCAGGCTAAAGTTGGAATTAAATGAAAAATCTAAAATCAGTCTAATAATTCAAACCTAAAATTACCTAAATTTTTAAATATACCCGCATGAGCCCGACATCTTTGAATGCTTAAATTCAAGTGGCGAGGATCTTTGCGTGGGTTGCTTCGGTTAGTCTTATGGCTGGTGCAGGTTAACAAAACCTTAAAACCTATAAAAGAGTTTCAAATCAGTGAAATATCTAAAAAATTGAATATGTCAGGTGACAGTCGATCTAATCCTCTATAAATGGAGTTGACAAGATCTAAAACTCTTAAAAAAATTCTAATTAATCAAATTTCAAATAATAATTTGAACTGTTTAAATGAAACTCTATCATTAAAAATTTAAACCAAACTCAATCTATGCACCTTCCACTATAGTTTATCGGGGGTGACAAATTAAGAAAACTTTAGCTCACAAAAGAGCTAATGTCAAATCAAGTGTTCTACTATGTTCGCTCTCAATCAATCTCTTGCCAGTAAGGATGTGTCTCGTGACCTCTGACTGCGTGGCTTGGCTAGTAGGCTCCATAGATGAAGCAGTTATGACCAGAGTCCTCTAATCGGGTGGTTTGGCCAGTCCGGCTCCATTATATTACGATCACGATCATAGCTCATATGCTCCCTAATGGCTCTGCCCTTTGAGTTGTGAATCATAAGGTATACTTGATAGGGCAAACATCCCTCTGTCAACTAAGGTGGACTTAAGCCTTTCTCCTTAGACAAACACCACCCCAAGTGTACAAGGATTTCTTGGATGATGTAACCCATTTGTTGCTGATGAGGTTCCTTCTGTTAGGTTGGGTCAACTACCTCCTTTGATTAAGTAGACTAGTGATCGCAACTGCCCGGGATGACGGAATAATGAGATCTAGATCGAGCACATCATCATTCCCCCAACCATCCAGTTTAAGTTCAAATGATAAATTTCATAATCTAAATTTTGAAACTCTACATCTCTACTATACCTTGCATCTAGCACTTAATCAAAGTTCTCTCTCACTTATTGGGAGGGGTAATTAACTATAGGGGCTTGCGCTTATAGGAAACTGGAACCAGATCTAAAGTTCTAACCAAATGAGGATGAAATCTCTGGGTAGTGTCTTATCTACTATTCCATCTGCTTTCTGAAAATTACACCGACACTTTAAAATACTCTTTTCATCAAAGGTGGGTGAATTTTGAGCCCACCCTCAAGTTTATTCTTAAAGTCCACTTTGAACTTGATGGTGGGATTTACGCCATATGACCTTCTCCCCTCTATTTCTCATCCCTATAATTAATGCACCTTCATTGGGGGAGAAATGAATGCAATAGCCACCAAAAAGGAATGCTTGCTTCTCTATATCCCAGCAAGACAGGATTGAAGTGATAACAACTGAGTCTTACTGCATTCCATGTAGTCTGATAAATTGATGCAAATGAAACCTCCTTAAAATATCAACAACTTCATCAGTAAAGTGTGTTGAGATATTATCGAACACCTCTCTGATGGTGGTAGGCCTACATCTGGAAGTTATTCTTTTCCCAGACATGTTAAACTTCAAAATGAAAATTTAATTAATGAGATTTTTATCAGCACAATGGAGGCCTAGAGAGTAGACAAGCAAACCAGCCACTAAAAGTAGGGATTAATAGCTGGAAAAAATTGAAAAAATACAGTGTACTCTCATAAGAGTACAGAGAGTACACATGACAAACTGCTCAAAAAATCCACCATCAGGCTCCAAATTATTTCAACTGCTATATAGCAAATATATTTTCTCCAAACATGCCAAAAAAAATCCTGAAAAAATTGTGAAAATGGTATGTACTCTCAAGAGAGTACAGAGAGTACACATAAAAATTTGTTAAAAAGAAACTACCCATCAAATTGCTTCAAATGGTATGTAATAAACATTTTCTTTTCCAAATAGGCCAAAAAAACAGACAGAAATGTGAAAATGGTTTGTACTCTCATGAGGTATAGAGTATAGATGCAAATCTCCCTAAAACCAACCACCACTACCTCCAAATTGCTTCTGATAGAATGTAATAAACATATTCTCTCCAAAAGCAGGCCAAAATGAGAAAATGAAAAAATAATACTCTTATGAGAATGCTGAGAGAATATATGATCTGCCTCCAAAACCAACCACTTAGCCTCCAAATTTCTTCTAATGAATGTAATAAACTTATTCTCTCCAAAGCAGCCAAAACTAGAAAAAATGACAAATTGCT